>VZUA01017002.1:0-22546 GCA_013401035.1 Horornis vulcanius
GGCACCGAGCTGCGTCACCACTGTCACTCTGTCACAGGCACCGAGCCTGGGCACTGATGGCCGCCTGTCACATACAAGAAACAGAATTTTTGTTCATAAAAGGCATGGATCTACAGAGGAAATTGGTTAAGTGGAAATTGTTTCCTAACAATTATCCCAGGATCCTGCAGATGCTAGAATATAGTGTCAGCCACTCAAAGCAGCCCCCTAAAACAAAGGTTAAGTCCAAGGGCATGTTCCTTAGGAAAAATGCAACGAAAGGCTGCATGATCAGATTAGGTTGTAGGTGCTTCCATCTACTGAAGATTATATTGCACACTGACCTCAGGCAATTCTAACACGTACAAGAGCTAATGAGATTGCTCTGACTGCATTCAGGCAGTCCAGAGCAGCTAAAATAAATCATTAGGAGGTACAAAATATACCAGTCTTTTAAAGTTAAAATTCTGGGCCAAGGGAAGGCATGAAATTTCTATTTGCAGTAGAAGCTGATGTAGTGACCTGAGTATACATCTGGACCAGCAGAGCTGGACTAAGGACACCACAGTTGGTACTCCACCATCCTTCCCTCAAGCCTGTAGGACAGGAGCATATTGCACATAAAAAAAAAGAAAAAAAAAAAAGAAAAAAAAAAAAAAAAAAAGAGGCATTTAAACTTAAACACATACTTTGATTTGTTTAAATTAGTTCATAGGTATCAGCTCTGTGGAAGAACCTTGCAAATCTCACAGAGAGCCAGTGAGCAAAAAATGCTCTTGTGTGGAAGGTAACTTGTGACCAAGGAGACAAAGATAAATCACCTCCTGACTCATGGTAATTACAAACACAAGCACTGGTCCACTCGAAGCTGCTATGACTTTATTTACACCTAAGACACTCATGTTCCTTAATTTCACATACTTTGGTAGCTTCTGGTGGGTATTTACCAGTAAGTTCCAACATACTTTGCAATGGAAAAAATATTTTTGAAAACTTCATGGAATCCCAGCAGTAATCCAAGCTGAAATGGAACTGGGAGGGCCATCTAGTCCAACACCTTGCTTAAAGCAGCTCCATTTAGCTCAGCTTGCTGAAAGCCTGTCCTCTAAAATTCTGACTACCTCCAGGTTGTGTACACAGCACCACCTCCCTGGCAAGATGCTCCAGTGCTTGCCCATTGTCCTAATGAGAATGTTTGTTCTTGTACTTCCACAGGAAGTGTGCACATTCCATGCTTGGGTACCTCTGGGAAGTGTCTGGGTGCACCCCACCACGATGGAGCTGAAGACAGCAACAAAGGTGTAATACATGTGGCTGAAATGATTATACACTCATTACCAAGAAAAAGGGAGATACAGAACACTTTACAGAAGAATGAGTAACAAGATTGTCTGGCATGGAGAGAAAGTTCATCAATGGGAAATTAAAACTTACCATTTTCAAAATTTGTTACATGTCCTCCTGCAATACAGACCTGGCCATATTTTGACAGGAAGCAAACCAGAAAGAATTATGGGGCACTCCTGTGTATTTCCTCACTCAAATAATGCATTAGGCGATTATTTCTAAGCAGGTAAATTGACAGACCTACCCTGAGCTCTAGATAACATCTCATTTTACATGCCTGCTTTTATGAAGTGGGCCACCTATCCTAGCTGATATTTTATAATAAACATGTAAGACTTGAAAAGAGACTTAGCAGTGAATCATGGAGTCCTCCCCTTAAATGGTCTAACAACAGAGCAGGACAGACATAGTTTCTGAGAGATCAATGAACAGTTTAGCCAGAAGCTTACTTGTGTCTAATGCAGGAGCAATAACTTTGCTCAATTCTATTAGTGCTGTCTGTACACAATGCCCTGCCCTAAAACTCATCTGCCACTTGGATAGAATCCAATGTTTATATCCATTAGTTTAGCCATTGTTGGTAACAATAAAAATCAGGAGACAGTTGCAAACTAATGATTTACGGGTAGAATAAAACAAGGGATGACCTTGGCTGCCTTCCATCCACCAAGAAAATGACTGGTAGTTAGACATAAATTAAAATTACTGCAAGAGGATAGCATACGTTATTTCTCCGATAGGTAATTTTACCAGCTGAATAGCCCTGTCATTAAACTGGCAGCTGTTGTACAAATTGTATTCCAAGATAAAAAAAGAAATTACAGCTTCCATAGTTGTTGCAGTGCTGAGAATGATGAAAACCCCAGTTCTACAGGAACAGACAGAAAAGGAACTCTGCTGTGACAAGGCTGAGCACATTCTCTTGGCCAGGCTGTGTTCAGCTGAATTACTTCTATGAAAGCTAAGAAGAGAAGATCCAGTAAGTATTTCTATTATCACAAGTGGAAATTCCTTTACAGGTGATTCCAGAGGAAAAAAGCCATCTTCCCTGACTGTAATTTGTAGCTAATGAAACTTTAGAACTTTGTTTTGCAATTTAAGTTATTCTGATAAAACAAAACTATCAGCAATATACTCTGCTTATTTTTGACAGTGACTGCAGTGAGAATTCTCCATTCCTGTTTAACAACTTTTTTTTTGGCCAACGGCCAAAATTGAAAATAAAAAGCAAACTATCCAAACAGTTGCAGTGGGGTACTACACAGAAGAAAGTGATCTGTGCAAGTATTATTTATAAATATATTCTGGTGTACAGCTAGCCAAAAAGCAACATGTGTAAAGAGTTTCCATGTTTGCAAAAGTACATCTCTAATGTCAATCAGGAATGGAAATGTACTTTACAGTTGTGATACCCCATCATCAGTCAAAAAAACCCACAACTGACGAAAGAGAATTCAAAAAGATGAAGGGAGGTTGAATCTTTCCTGCTTTTAATTTTTCAAGCAGAAATTCTGGTTTTGTCTGCCTAGCATTAAGCATCAGTTTCAAATCAGCTTGGGACTTCTTGGAGAACCGGCCATCAATTATTTTTGTTTTAAATCCCAAGCAAAACAGGCTAACTATTTTTCCCAATTCCTCTAATGAAATAATAAATACTTTGTTTGAAACTTTCAAGATAATTTCATCTGCAGAATATGCCAGACCCTGAGAATTCTAACCCCAATTGCCTGAGCAGCAGCAAAGCAGTAAGAAACTGAACACAAAATCTCAGAAAAAGAAGCGCTGGGAAACCTTTCCAACGGGAATATTCCCAGCCCCATCTCTAACTATGGAATAAATGCAAATCACCAGTAAGGTCACAGAAGTGTAGCACAGGGTGAATCAGTGCCTGCCTCCACTGCTGGGCTGCTGGGAACCACGGTGACTTGTCTGTTCTGCCCACGTGGGCAGTGCAGCCCCCAGCACCCACCTGCCCTGGCACAGCTGGCACCACACAGACAGGGAAGCCTGGAATCCTCCTGGCTGCTGCTCTGGTCTGGGGACAGCAGGACTACTGCAGGCAAACCTTCCCTCAAAAACAGACAAGCACATAGAAACACGAAGCAATCCTTTAGAAAGCTCAGGAAAGATTATCAAACGAAAAAGCAAAAACCTGGAAGAATTTTAGACATTAAATACCATTAGGAGTCATTTTTCCCATCAGATGCCGTACACAACATTAATGTGAATATTATAATGCTGACAAGTTGTTTTTGACTGAATTATGAAGTTAATAATTTACAAATAAAGGATGCAGTACTCATGTCAATGTCTTATGTTGCTAGCTGCAGCCAATTAGTACATTTACCTGGTCTTATATAGCTGAGACAGTTGTTTGGCAGCAAGTCAGGCCAGTAAGAGGGATTAGCATGCTGTCATCTTTCTATAGACTGTATTTTTCCATAGCAGATGACACATGAAAGCTGCAAGAGAACCTGCTCTGTTTTCTCAGATTTACTCCTCTCCCAATGCAGTATTCTTCGTTTGATGTACAGGTTGTTGTAGCTATCAGAGCTCAGATTTAGGGCTACTCTCTGACTTTCAGGAGTACCTGGCTCAGAATGAAGAGCAGCAAGAGCTGCTCCTGAACCCCACCTGGGATAATGAGCCCACCTTTACTCAGAGTATGAAACAGTAACACCAAAAATTATTTAGAGATTGAGAGTGTTATCTGGCTGTATAGCAAAGTTTCTAAAAACTAATGTTTTACAATTTATGGCTGTCAAGACCTTTAGCACAGTCTGACAGACAAAATACTGCACTGGGACTAAAGAAATCACTGATTTGCTCAATGGGTTTGGTGAAGAGAGAACCTCTCCCTTGTAAAATGGGGTGTATACCATTTACCTGGCCATTTCACAACCTTGATAAAGCCAAATCACTAAATATCATCATGAGAAGGTGTTATGAAGAGGACTGCAGTTTTGCCACCAAAGACACTTATATAGTTGGCACTTACTAATTTTTGGCAGAAGCCAAGCCTTAAGTTTAGAACATTGTTATGGTTAATATAAGTGACTCAAAACCAGTATTATGAAATGACACAGGGTCTACAGCTCTTCCTAATGCAGCATACAGACAAGGCAACTCACCACCAGCGAGCAGTTCATCGCAGAATCCTAGGCTGAGATCCAGGAGACCTGGACCTAAACCTAAAAATCCTTAATATTGATGGTTTTGTATTTCAAAAGTACCTGCCACAAGCCAGGAGTGGTAGTTGAAGCTAGAAATCTCCAGGATTTATCTGGACGATATCTCATAGCTCCCCTTTCACTGAAACAAGAAGTAAATCACCTGGGATCATTCTGTTGTGGTCTGACGGTCACCTCAATACTCACTTATCCTGAGCTTCAACATCCATCCCTGCTTACTACTTTAAAGCAAGTTGGTCAAGAACTCATTTGCATAAGACAAATGGCAAAAAAACCTGGCTCATCGACCCAAAAATGGTTTTACACCGTTCTCATGTAAAATACATTCATTTGAGGTATTTCAAACTTCACCTTCCCTTACCTCTAGACTGAATCACTGAACATTTGGGGGCCTGGGAAGAGTCTTAAATCTTGACTTGCTTCCAGGAACTAGAAGCTTCTACTGCAACATTTTGAGGTTGCCAAGAGTCTCTGACTGACCTACAGGGAAGTTGCCTTTTGCATTTAAAGCAGGGAAATTAATTTATTTTCAACTGCACTTCCTTTTCCTAGGAATACTAGCTGCAGTCTCCAACAATGGCTTTTCGTATGTTAGTGCTATCAAGCTAGCTGTACTCAGGCAGCTGACTGCTGTTTGACAAATACCATGCTGACAATATCCTGGCTGCAACTAATGCTTCCTTAGCACTGAGACCTGTCACCCCACAGCACAAGTCCCAGTGGTACTTCTCAAAGCTCAGCTTGCAGTGAAGTACATGAACAGTTTGATTTGCTTTGACAAGATATGCGTAAATAAAGACATAACTGAACTTTACCCCTTGTTCCTGGCAGATCTGGGTTAGTCTTTCCAGCTGTTCATCTTGAATAACTTTTGCCTTCTCATATTGCTGAATCATCATCTCCATCTCCACTTTCACTGGAAGGACATACGCTGGAAAACACAAATAAAACTTAAAGCAACCCAGCTGTGATTTGGTTTTTTATCAAAAAGAAAACCTTACAGGCCAAAGAGCATCACCCCTTTTCACTTGTAGAAATGTAGAGAAATGGAGCATTTCTAACAGAAGCAGCACTAGAGAACTCTTTTCAGGGAAGGATTTCTAACATAGGAAATGCAGTGTCTAGATACTGTTTGGTCAGACCTCCATCTGCCTGGCTGAACTAAAATGCATGCTGCCTGCTCTCCCCAGATTCCATGCTAGTACAGCTCTTCCCCAGTGTTTACCACAGATTTCTTGAATTGCTGGGTAGGAGGATTTTTCTCTTTAGAGTCAGTCCCATTCCCTCTAAACCTGAACAGCACAGCTCCCTCAGGAAAATAACTATTCCAGAGCCCTAACCATTTAATTCCTAGACTTTGTGGTAAGAAATCAGTCCTTAATGGACACAGCAGACTAAGAAAGATATTTTGAAGAAACAAAAAGGGCATTTATCTTCTATAGCTTTTCAAGCTACAGCCCAGTTTTCAGTATATTTTCTGAATGGCTCTAGAAATTTTGCTCCTGTCTTAACTATGGCAAACTCAGACTGATCAGAAAAGCTGGTCAATATATGCTACAATTAAAGTTTTCTGAAGCTACACAAAATCCTGACATTTTCTTTTTTGCTTCAATCAGAGGGCTATGACCTGTCCTAAACTCTGAATACCAGAGTTTGCTGGGCATTTAAACCCAAAATAACAACTTAACTCTGATTTTTCACACCTGAGCAAAATGACCATTCATTTATTTCTTTTCCCTAAGCTGCCTGAAGCTGCTGAGCACAGAGTAACCTACACTAAAGTCCTTGCTTCCAGGCCCAGCCACAGAAACTGCTCTCTACAACTTTCACTTGCTGGGGCCTTTTCATCTCCCCTGGTACATCCCCACAAAGGTCTGCTAAACACCACCAATATACACTTCATTTCCAGGAGGTACAGCACTGCAGAGAGCACCTTCCTGTGACACAGTGCCGTCACGAGGGAGACGCAGTGATCACCACGGAGTCAAAGCGGGAAAAGAGGAAGTTTAATTTTTCTTTCAGCTTATATNTCCCAGCAGGGAATCCCCAGGGCAAGAAAATGCTCCTGGAATCTGACATAAAACTTATTTACTAACAAAAACTTAGAAAATAAAGTCCCAAGACAGAGCTGGCTGTATGGTTATGGGGAGGGTGCAGCAAATATCAGCAAAGCAGACTGGAATCAATTATTTTGCAGGATTGGGAATGACATCTGGTGGCAAGAGGCATGAAGCAGGTCAGGGCATTTACTTTACAGGACAGGGGATGGGAAGGTGCATAACAGGAAAACAAAGCAATGAATTATAAAGGCTCCCAGAAAGCAAGAGATACAGCCATGATCTCCAGACCTACTCTCCTCCATGGGAGCCATAACTCTCTTCTGTTCAGTGCTAGCAAAACGTAAGAGAAAGGACAATAACAGGAACAGTGGTAACAACCGATCATTCTGTATTTTTAAAACCTCTTTTTCCCAGCCTGCCAGGTAACACTTGGAGTCACAAATGGAGTACCCACTCACCATCAATGATCCTCTTCACTCTCCATATCCGCAGTGTGATGATAAGGCTGATGGCATCCCACGGGCTGCTGGGGCCGTTAGCCACTGTTGAGGCCACCATTGGTGCCAAGGACAAGATTATGATAGCACCATCAAACACCTATAGAGAAATCAGTTTTTTCAAACCTTTCCTTAAAATCATATCCCTGCTGTTCCTCTCTGAAATCTTGAAGGATTCCCTCTTTGCCCAAAAGAAATGCAGTTACGGTACCTATTTGAAAGGGATATGAGAGGTGGCCAAGCCACAGAAAGGCTGCATCCTTTTTAGGTAGCACAACAGAATTCCTCACTGCTTTTTATGAGGTGAGGAGAGATAAACTGTGGTGGAAGGTTATGGTTAATATAAGGGGGAGAGAAAGGTATTTGGAAATACTGGCCAAAATCCCTAAGGAGAAGTCATAGTCTAAATGCTATTACAGCCATAGAGTTTTATCATCACTGGTATTTATTACTTGTTACTTGGCATAATGTCATCTAAAAAACAAAATGCAGTCCCAACCCATAGATCTTACTGTCTAAATGAAGAGATCAAGAAGACAAGTAGAAAAAGATGGAGCCAAGAGACTTGATGGCTCTTGGCCATGTCCTGGCTACACATGTGGGAATGGCTGTGCACCTAGACAGAAAGACTGCCTGCTCTCACTTTCATAGGGCAGCAAGGCTTGCAAGGAGTTTGACAATTGGGACCATTCAGAATGATTTATGTGACACTGACTGCATTGGGATTAGATCAGAAAAAGAAATTGTACAAAGCATTAGACAGAAACGAGCTAGTAAATGTATTTCAGAGCAAAGTGGAAGCAGAGCTGTGTCTGTCCCACACTGGCCTAGCAGGGTAGAACAGAGCACCATGTTCTCATTCCTGCTGAGACACCCCCTGCTGCCATGGCCCATTGATTAACTGCTTGCAAAAAGAGGTAGGGCATGGATTTTTGTAAGAACTACTTATTCAGAACTGTGTATAAAAATTCAGTGTACTGAAAAGAAATACTTCTTACTGCAGCCACTCAGTGGGCAGTAAAAAAAAAATCAATATTCCAAATCATCAAAATGAATTATCAAAAACTGTTGCATTTAGCCTTAATAATGAGAAACTCTGCAGCAACTATTTAAGTTTCATTTCATTTTTTTAGCAAAACAAGTTAAAATGTTTACATCTTCATTACAAAAGTATGCAAGTCTCTAGATTGCTTAAGCTCCAAGAACACCTGGATTGTCTTCTGGTTCTTCCTGCACAGAAGTGGTTTATGAGGCTGTATCAAGAAAGAGCATTTAATTTTCCCAATCTCCAGATTTCTGCTCAGATTTGGATGATGTTTTATTTATAACACATGAATTTCCTTTTCTTTCTCTACAAGCGTATACACATTCTATCTAATTTTTAATTTGAGGTACTAATAACAGTGTTTATCAAAATAATTTCACAATAAAAATGGGGGCTTTGTTGAACTAGTACTTACTACCAGGAAACTACATGCAATTTTTCAACTAACTCAACTAATTTCAACTCAAATTATGGCAATGGGGATATAAAACTCAGGTGACAATTTTTACATCTCCAGGTAGCAGTATCACCAGTTAAACCAGCACAGCTCTAACAACAAAAGGCACACGAAGAGCAAGAAGGCCAAAATCCCTCCCTTCATAAAATATTTTCAAATATTGCAATCTTCTGAGTCTCTCACAGAAAAAGAGACTGCAGCCCTCAGCTATGGATAATGCATAAGGAGAAGAACATGTGTATTTATCTCCCTTAAAAGATACCGTATTGCACCAGGTTAATAACAAAGCCACCCAAAGCAGTCCTGCATGGTTTTGCTGAGGCTGCCTGGAAAACAGTACCAAGAGAGAGCTTACCTCTATTTTGTTTTCAATGTAATCCCATATGCCAAGGACCACAATCCTCAAAATAGTCTAGTAAAATAGATTAGGGGGAAAAAAGATTATGAATGTTATTGCAGTCTTAGATAAATGTTTAGTCCTTTACCTATTTAGGGAATAATTTTTTGTATTACTTAAGCATTATACATTTCTCCTAAGTAATAATCAGGTTCCTTAGAAATAGCCAGATTGCTATATTAAAAAAGCAGATATTGCTTCCCAGCCACTATACTGACTTACTAAAACCTCCACAAATAAGTTCCAAGTTCAAATGCTCATCAGTTTTTCATTTTCCTAAAATTTTGCTTTCAGATTTGTGTGATTTAGATTACCAACCCTCTCCACCCTCCTGACTCAAGCCTATATATGATCTACCATGGGGCCCCCTCAGTCAGAACAGGGGAAAATTCTGTTTTCTGGCTATCTTTGATATGCCAGTGCTTACTGATTTTCTAAGAGAAGAGGCCCTGTCCTGTCCTGATGCCTAAAGGTACTGACATTTCATCAGGCTGAAGAGCAGATGCTCTTCACTGGAGTCAAAGGCAGTTGCTTTATTATAGGATCCCAGAAAGTCACAGGATAAAGGAGAAAAATATCTCTGTGATCCTTCTCTATGAAGCAAAACAGCAATAAGTAGCCTCAACTGCTAAAAAAGAGGAATAAAGAAAGAACACAGAATGAACCAATGGTGAATTCCCATTAAAAAATCCAATGGCACATCTCCTAATTTTTAATTTGGCTTTCAGAAGACACAATAACAAAAAAATCCATCAGTCAACTTGCGATTGATATTGAACTCACATAAAAGCCTAATTGATAGGGATGTTTCCTGCCAACAGCAACAAGGTCAGATTTTGACAGGCATGAGGAGTCTACCTGCAGCTGGGAGCCTTACAAAGACCACCAAAATGCTACTTTCTCCAACAAAGAGCAGCATAATGACTTTGTGCTCAGCAGGCCTACTGTGTGAGGGGTGACCATGCCCAGAATTGTGTAGAAAAAAGTGACTCTGATGAATACACCCATCTCCTCTTCATTACAAATAGAGATACTAAATCCCAAGCAACTCTGAATTTATGCCAAGCATACCAGCAGTACCTAATTGCAGAACAACACTGAATTGTTCAGTAGTGTTCCTGTGTGGTTCTGCCAATGAGCCCAAGTGCCTCAGGTAGCCTGGGATGACTGTGCTCCGTTCTCCTGGCACTGCAAACCTGGATAACAGCACTCACCCCTGCTTTTTCCAGGCAGACATTGCTGTGGGGCAGATGGTGCTGCCAGAGCAGCCTCACAGCACCAAGGAGCAGGAAAGTGAACCAGCTAACACCTCTCAGAAATGGGGTATGCAAAGGCACAGGCCAAGGCTGGCTGAGAAAGGGAGGCATGAGCCAGAAGACAAAATGCAGCATCCTCTTTCCTCTACCAAAAATGATGATAGTCTACACAGACAGCAAGATGTGCCAGTGCTGCTGGTCTGTACTCTTAAAAACACTGTACTTCCAAAGCACTCTACAAATGCAGCATGGGAGTAAGGCTCCCTCCATAACAACCTATATGCCCAAGGTTTATTAATTATGTGTTGGAAGAGATGCACAAGAGCAGGTGCTCAAGCCCCCTCATGACCCCAAACTGGCCAGCATGATGTGATATGACATAGGCATGAGGTGTAAGTGCACCTGCTGCTGACCAGCCAAGGCAGTCCTGCAGCCTCAGCTCAGCTTCTGAGCTGAATTCTGCCAGGCAAAAGCATCCCAGCTCCTCTGCCAGCATCTTCCTCACTCCCCACCAAGGAGCTGCACAAAATGCTGAAGTACAAGTTACTTGTGAGCCCATCAGTTCAGCTGTATCAGGTACCTGGGGTCCCACACAGGTTCCAGAGCAGGCAGCCATGCAGAAACACAAGAGGACAAGCAGAGCCTTCTATAAAGCTCAGGGCACCGCCTTTTCTATAGCCACCCTGCTGAGAGCACAGCTCATGTCCTGCTATGCTTAGGCAGTGCTTATGAAGTGCCAGGTCAATGAGCACTTAACACCTTTACAGAAACTGAGGGTGAAAGTCCTCCTTCCTTTGGACAGGTGTGCACAAAGGTATGTTCATCGAAATGAAGCATTTTTGCACAAAGAACACTGAAACACTGCCTCACAACCCTAAATATGATTTAACATTGGACTGGTGAGGGAATGTAAAAAGGATTTTCTTTTCTGCCTTTTTAATTCCTGACTGCAGCATTTAAATCAGACTGTGCTACTGTCATGTTAACGGGGGTGAGCAGTTCCAAGGGCTGGAAGTTAACGCAAATGTTTTCATTGTCACCCTGCTGCTGTGAATCAGCACAAGTCAGCAGTGACTGGAAGTCTACTTGGCAGACATTTACTGCAAGATTGGATGCTGGTGTCCAGCAAGGCGTGCCCAGATGATCAGCACCTTGGCTCTCAGCCCTCAGCTCGAGCAGATACTGCAGGAAGGTGAGTGTAAGGGTGGGATAAGCCAGCTCCTCCCATCCCAGAGATGCACCCTTCAGAACCAGTGGGCACAACTGGGGGTAAGCTTAGAAAAAGTTTATTCTGTATTTCCATACACCAGCACAGCTTTTAAAGAAGCCCATCACCCCTGAAGTGCCGAGAGCCAGGCAAGGCAGTCTGTCCTTGGTGACTCAAGTGAGCCCAGCCTGGCCACTGAGGTGCCCCTGGGCCAGCCTGTGCCAGCACAGCTCCAAACCAGCCCTGGCTGTCCCCACCCTGCCTCTCTCTGGGTGTCCATGGCAGAGAGAACATCCACTGCTACTGCCATAGCTCCAAGAAGAGGTAGAACCAAAGAAATTTGGACTGTACAGGGTACCTCCTTGATTGCTCAGTATAATAAATACTTTGACTGCAAATGAAAGCATTGGTATTTCTTATATATAACAGTTCAGTATTTTTTTCCAAAGCAATCAATTTGAAACAAAATATGTTTCAAACAAATACATATATATTGCATTTGATTGTATACTGTCTCTGAACAGAACCTTAAAAATGAGGACCTGTAGCAGAATCTGAAAAAACACAGAGACAGAAATTAATAATCCAGGAAACTTCCTACCTACTGTTCAAGGACCAAACAGAGATGCATATGAATTAAAAGAGAATTGAACTGTAAAACATTCATCACAGACAAAACCAGTGTTAATCACATCTCTACCATTTTTAAGTATAAGAATCTACAAGAAAAAGGGAAAAACTGGAGTAGCACTGCTGTCTCCTGCTGATGTGCAGGCATATAGCAAATGCACATAGTTTTGCATTACACCACAGGCATTCTGCATTTTTTAATACAGATTTGAAAAAAGTGTTAAGTATCAGTGTGAGCACTTTGCTGTTAAAGGAAAGTACTGCCAGCTTGGGTTTTTATACTTGGAAAAGCAAGCTTTAATGTTTTTTGACTGGAAATCTTTTAATTACAAAGTCCTTAACACAGATGTTTTTTAGTTATATCAGAAATACATTTTTCTTCTGGTAAAAGCTAGTTTATTACATAAAAGTCTGTCCAGTGCACTAATAAAAGGCAAATGACTGAACATTTCTGTTAACTTCTTCAGGCTGGAGAAAACTCGGATAAAATTTTAAACCATTTTTCAGACAGAAATCCAATTTCAAAATTGACAAAGTCTCCTGGTGACACACAATTGTTTGCATGACATTAACTGTCTGCAGTGAAGTTTACAATGAACTGTGTGATACTGCAGGTTCTCTCTCTGATTTTGTAGGGAAACTTGGCCAAGTCCTTTGCTGAGCCAGCTGTATGAATTCCCACAATCTGCATTTGTCAGCTGACTGCATGGTACATTAGGTAATTGTAAGTACTTTTCTGCTTGCACAGTTAATATACAATTTACTACTCAGTGAGTCACTGTGTCAGATCCCTCTGTAGTGTGAAGAGAGCACCAGGAGGCAGCACAGGAGGGGAAGTTGGCCCAGCAGCACGAGGCAAAGGAGAGCAACTCTGCATTTCAAGATGGGGTAGGGATTGGGCAGGAGATAGACAGGATGGAGGAGGCAGGAAAGGATGTCCCTAGAAAAGCCCTCCCTCCCTTATCTTCCTTCCTCTGCCACAGACGAATCTGTCTATTACAGAGGCTCCAGAAACTCTAGAGATTATTGCCTTTTGGACATACCTCATAAGACCAAATATTTATTGAAAGTTTTCCAGAACACCTTGTACCAAATCTGTAATTTATAACCCCTCTCACCTGGGTTACTCCAGAGGCCTTAGCTCATTGAGTCCTTAGAAGAATCCTTTTTTGCCATCTCTTGGTGTGCTGGTACTGCATGAGCTGTCCTAGCACACGCTGCCCCCAGGCCACCAGAGCCCAGAGGAACGTGTTGGCATGCTTCAACCAACACATCCTTCTGTTTCCAGGGCACAGGCACCCTCCTCACACAGCTTCTCTTCAATCAAGGCTCTGAAACTACAGACCCCATGTCACCATTATCCAGTACAACCCACCCCCATGTCCTGCACTCTGGAACTGCTGGGGCTCCATCAGCCTGTGGTGCCACAGAAATCATTCCCTGCCAAAGCCTGGTGCCATGAACAGACACAAACACACTGTGTTCTCTCTCACTAACGCTACCAGGACATCACATAGCACCTTTGCACTAACTCTGCACTTCTATTCCTTCTTCTGCTCTCCCTATATTCTCACAATCTTAATTCTTAGCATACAGGGAAAACCAATGAGTTTTCAACTGACAATTCTGTACAGATTTGAAAGGGCTTTTCAGGCATGGGAACAGCTCAGCACACATGCAGAGTGGCCAGGGAACTGGGCTTAGGCAGCTCTGCATCACACGTTCCCTCTGGGCATGGTCACACAAGCACTAACACTTCTCTCTGAAACATGTGGTGTAGGAGGTGCTGCATTCCCACTATCAAGAGATGAAAGCATGGATGAAGCACTGATAGAGCACACTACAGGTTAGGTATACCACTGGAAATGAAACGGGCAGACTGGCATTTCAGGCAGATGTCCAGTATATTCCCAGAACTTTACAGGACCATTTTCCATGGTAACTACTACTTTGTGAAGCCAGAAAACTCCTTAGTAAAGAAATTTCCTAGTATATTAAAATTTATTTTATACACACTAGCAAAGAAAGAAGTCTAAATTAGCCATTATAAATCATATTAATATATAAAATCTGTATCTTTGTTCCTAGACCCCACTACGCAATCCATCTAAAAAACAACATACCACAATGAACTGCATTTATGCACCATGAGAAAAGTTGTGTGTACACGGAATAAAAGTAAACACACAGAAGAGAAACCACAGCTTTCAGAAGATTAATATTTTTCCACTCAGCTCTTTGAAGCTCACAAATAATATAACAAAAGCAACATAACTGAGTTTCTCTAACATAAATTATGAATTTGTTAAGGGAAAGACATTTTTACTTAGTTTTGCCATTTAGGATGTTTTTCTTTTTTAACAGAATCTTAACAGCAGAGTCTCCCTCTGGAAGTTTTATTCCTTTCAAAGGTTGCTATTAACAGGCAGAAAAGTGGAAGGTTTCTATGAACACTTCCTTTAAACATATAGGATGAGAAGCCTTGGAGTTTTTCCTCCTGTAAGCCATAGCTAATGAAACAGATTGTTTCTCAGCTGGGAGCCCAGACTTACTCTGCTCAATCTGAGAGCTCATTTCTGAGACACAGATGCCTGAAAAAAAGCTGTGATTCAGTACACAAGACTTGTTCCTCCCAGGGAAACCCTCAAGTGCTTCCCTTCAGCAGAGTGCCTGAGTGCTGGGCTGGCTGAAGCACACACAGAGCAATGCAAACAGCTAATATCAAGGAACTCCATTCTTGCACACAGAATCAGACTCATCAGGCCTAGTGGAAAAGCAGAACTGAGCAACAGCCACAGTACTTGTGGCAACGAGATAGAACTGTTAAGAGCAGATTTCAATCCATTTACCAGAACTCTGTGACATTCCCCATCTTCCTTTCCTCCGCCAACTAACACCCAGGCTGAATTTGCCCTCTTGAGAGGGTGCAACCCCAGCTCTGCCTTGCTGCTGATACTGGGATTTCCCCCCAGTGCCTCTCTCTTCTCTTCTGTCTTAATGTCTGGGTAACATTTGGTGCACAGACAAATCATGGTGATGTATGTAAACAGAGACAAACCACTAGTAAATCCTGTCCAAATACTTGGAGAAAAGCAAACAAAGCTGATGTACACTTCACTTGAATATGGATACTTTCATGCTGGAAAGTTACAGACAGTGACAGAGAGTATAGAATGAACAAAGTGCCTTTAAAGCTTGTGGCTGTAAGACAAGCCTAGGGAAAGCAGGAAGATGCTGTGAGAGCAGCTACTCAGCTCTGTTGGCAGCTGCTCTGGTGGCATTTGCCAGCTGCTGGCATGTTTAATCCCCTGATTTTAACCAAGCAGAAAGCCAGTGCCTGTTTAACTTCACCACTGCAATTACTTGCAATGCTTTCAGAGCACCACCTTTTATCAGTCGTATTCTTCCATTCAGATTTTGTGCTGAAAGTTTTATGCATCTTAACAAATCTTTTACAACTTAATTTGTTCTTTAACCTGAGGCCTTTCTGAAGAATTATGTACCCATATTTACAACTAATGGGAACCGAATTACAGAATAAACAGTAAACATCCAAACTTAGAACAGGGAACTTGCTGGAACTTGCTATGGAAACAACCTTTTTTGAACACCAGAAACCTTGAATCCTTGCTTTGAGTAGAAAAGCAATGACTGAAGGACTCATCAATCCTCAGCAGTTGCCTGTTATATGCAGGTAAACTAGTTAAACCTGCTCATGTCTGGAATATCATCCTGTCATGAACAGCCATAGAGTGCAGAATCTCACTGTAACACATCGTCTTCTCAACAAATGATCCTAAAGACAGCTGACTCATGGTATGGGAATCAGAGGAAAAAAAAAATCCCTGAAGGGACCAAAAGGAGTAAATACAATTAAGAGGGATGAAAAAAAAGTCATTTGCAATTTTTGCAGTATTTTCTAACATCTTTAAAAAATATATATTTGGATGATAGAAAATTATGCCCTCTGTTTTTCCTCTCAAGACACAATTCAACATGAACTCAACCTGGCATAAGGCCAACCCCAGCCAATCCAGCAGGAAAGGTACACCTGAACTCTTTCTCTGACTGGTGGTCTCTGAAGCACATCCAGCTGCTCTGTGGAGCCACCTCTGTCTCTGAGCTGCCAAATGAATCCATATCCAAAAATCTACCCTGGTCTGTGCACCTCACCTGGCTGTCTTGTGGCCTTATTTTTCTTTGATCTAAATTCAAACCATAATCAAATCAGTGAAGGAAGGTACTTTGGAAGACGGAAGCAGATAATGGAGTGAGTGGTAAGTTTATAATAAATGAGAACAGCAAGGAGAAAAACAGTTCCAAATATCTAATAAAGAGAGAAAAGAAACACAGATCCAAAATGAAGATGGTGAGTCAGGGAATCTGTTTTGGCTCTGTGAAACATTTCTGTTACTCTTTTCCTGCTAAATACTCAACCACTTTGGAGGGTATCTTGTCCCAGTAGCGCTGAAACAACCAATTCCTTCCTTGAGCCAGATGAACCCTGGCCCTGAGGATGTGTCTGCAGTGCCACAAACAGCCCAACAGCAGCTGTGTACTCAGGGAGGGACACAGGAGCAAGGCACTACCCCAGGTGTGAGCAAAGTGTTGGTAGTGCCAGGGAATGACAACAGAACTGCAGACTGAAGCCCAGCACAGGGAACTCAGCAGCACAGGAGAGGCTTTTGGTGAAAGCAGCTTCAGAAAGCAAAGGGGTCAGGTGAGCAGGATTGTGCAGCCATGCTGCTAGCAGCTGTTACAAGCCGACACTGTTGTGAAGCTCAGGATTACTGGGAGCTCCAGGGTATAATGGATGCTAATCCCCACTGAGGAAAGATTCTGGACAGGAGAGAAAAGTATTTCTTTAAAGATTCATTCAGCATGAATGAATGACACATGAATGACACATTCAGCAAACCTGAGTCTTTGGGAACTAGGATATGCAATTCACAAAGGAAAGACTGCAAGTTCTTTTAATTGTTTAGAGATTATTTTCAGTCATCTTACATGTAACCTACAGCTCACCACCATTATCAAAGGATGGGGCCAGTAATGGGGCCTATTTATGTATAGTGCAGCAAAAGGCTGGGATGCAGAGCAGCAGGAGATCCCTGCCTGCCATCAAACAATCCCTGCAGAAAGCAACCACTGACAACACCAGGTAAAAACCCTGCTGAGAAATACAAAATACATATAAATGTATTTCATTAGGAGCGCCATGGAAATTACCAACCAGATATGATGAGTATGAATTCAGTACAAGTCATTCAATAAATCAATTTTGATTATGGGTGTTTTGCAACCTTCACCTCATAACTATCTAAATTTTCTATAGAATGAAGTCAGTAACAGACCTCTCTGGATTATGTTTTCCCCTATGGAACCAGAAAAAATATTTTAAAATATTCAAGTCCAAGCTGTCTTCCAACTTAACAAACATAAAACTTGTTTTTGTGACAAATAACATATTACAACCTGAAAAATAGCAATAAAAGCATTTTGGAATAATTCAGGAGCAGTCTAAATGTATCAATACCAATGACTTATTTCTGGAACAAAGCTGAAAGCTCAGAAAGGAAGACTACCCCAGTTTGGTAATTTGTTACATCACGACTAGTCTTCTCCATACATTCATACACATTTTGGCAAAAAAAATTAACCATTTGTTTCATTGTCTTACAAAGTCTGCATGCAGCAATCTGGAATATATAAACTACCCTAATAAATTGTGAGAGATAACTCCACTCTCAAAACAGATATTTTTGTACAAAACTCCCATGGATCTTTATTCTTGAAGAACATATCTTCACCTAAAATCCTATACTTTATACCCAGTGACACTGATAACAAATGGATCAAACTTTCCTGTCCAAAGCCTGTAGATTCATAGATAATTCTTTCTACAGGTTTCCAATTATAATTTGTAAGGCGGTATCTTCCCTTCCATGTTTCCTTACCAGTACTAAGCAACTGACATACAGTGCTAATCTAAACAACATTTTTTAGTTTGCTAAGTGAAGAAGCAACAGTACACTTTTGCTTTTTTCCTTAAAATACACTGTGCTACATTGTTTACAGACAAACTACCATAAAACTCTGACAACATAAAAATACTTTGCAGTTCTGTATGTGGTGGAAGACTTTGGTTATACATACCTCTGAAAAGAAAACAGAGAGGATGATTAGGCTGATCCAGTGAATTACTCCTGCAAACTGGGAAGCACTTGAAACTGCAATTAACATAATACAACAAAGGGTCATTACAATAGCAGAGTGCAACTTAGGTTTAGCATACTTAGTACTGCCACAAGTTACATATGGTAAAGCTTGCTGAGATTTTGCAATGGAAGTACCAGAAAGAGGATGGGATGCAATGGATATGGAACTCCAGCCTTGCCAGCTGCTCACCCTCATTCACCATGTTAGCAGTTCTACACTAGAGCTTTAACAGATCCTGCTGCTGGCAGACACAGCTCACGTCTTTGATGTTCTGCCACTGCTTCACATTCTCACCCCATGTGCTGCTTTAGTACAAGATGTGTGACTAATGTGTACCTGAAAATCCAGATCTAGGACTCAGTAAGGAAACAGAATGCTCTACTATCCCCGCATCATTCCTTGTGTTCAGTCTTTGACAATTCAGCTCAGATGATCAGTATTTGTCTGGAACAGGTGCTTAAAAACTAGTGCTCAAAACGGGCTTCAAAATACATTTCATGCTGACAGAAAAATGCAGGAAGTTGACAGGGTCCACTAACTGAACTGCTAACAATTCCTACTCCCATATGCTTGCAGGGCTGGACTAAGGGAATGAAGAGCAAACATTATCTCCTTCCTGCAGGGTATTTGTGAATCTAAATTCTCCACAGCAGACAGACCAGAGCAGTATGTGCAGTCTTGCAGTGTCACAGAATGACTGTGTAAGGCAGGCAGTGGCTGTGTGGACAGAGGTGCAGGGCTGCGGCAGACAGTTTAACTATGTCCCATACATAGAACATACAGGGCACACACTAAATGAAGAATTTTATTTTAAAATCAGAATCGATTAATATGGGAAAGAAAACAGAAGGATGTAGGAAGAAATAAGGATACAAATAAAACTGGTTATACCCTGCCACTAGAAATCCTACTGCTGAAGCTCTTTTGGGGCATGATGAGAGCATTTGCTGTGCTGCAGCAGAGGAACTACTTAAAGGTGAAATCGCCAAAACACAATATAATATAAATTATTAAGGACCATATTAATCGGCAATATACAATATAATAAAGTTTCCTAAGGCACCATCTCTAGCCTGATAACGGGAAACTCTTTGGATGCAGATTTCCAACAGGGCTCGACTGACACGCAAGACTCCAGCTGCCCCCTAGCGACAAAAGCCGATACAGCAACCACGAATTCGGGATGAAAAGAGCCTGACAATCCCCGAGTGAGCGCTACAGAAGCTCCGAGCAGCAGCGCTCGCCCTCAGCGGATGTTGTTTCCCGATACACACTGCAGGGGGGGTGTGTGTGATGCTGTCGGCGCGGGCAAGCCCTGGCCCCCGCCTTCCTGAGGCACTGCAGCAGCACGGGGGCGTTTCCTTCGCAGGGCTCCGCCAGGGCACAGCTCGGGCAGGCCACGAGTGCAGCTTCTCAACTCCACGCTGCTCAGGAAGGGCTGCTGCCTTCTACACATGCACCCGCTGCAGCTGACTGCAGAACGAGGGCAGTACTAAATAATTTCCTGAGCTCCTTTTCCCCAAAATTGCAGAAGATGAGGAATGGATAGCATGGTTTGTATTTCTGGGGCACAGGAACCTGCCACAACTCTCTCTTTTTCTGATTTAAATGAGGTGCAAGTGAGTTAATACTCATCTATTTCTGCTTTTGCAAAATATCACAAGGAATTGCAATGTTATTTTATTGTTGCATGCGAGGAGCTTTGAAGACAGACTTAAAAAACCTGATTACAGAACAGAGACATAAAACAAAAGACCAATTTTATGTCCCTTGCTTTCTGGGGTTTCTAATTCTAGTACAAATACACTTTGTGCTAAAATACCCTAAAGGGTCTCTGACCTTTCACCTGTGTGTCCTAAGGTTGCAAATGTGGTGTCGACCTATGAAACCAATAGCTTTGTGCATGGGAGAAGTGCATCATGCAACCAAAGACTACACTGAAAGAAGGAGAGAAGAACTACACTCTAAAAAAAGAAAACACCAGGTTTCTTGTGTTGTGGCTTTTTTGTTGGTTAGTTGGTTTGGTTTTCTTTTAATAAAGGGAGGCTTCCTAAGTAATTACAGCCTATAGCATGGATTGGCAGTTATTATTATGGACAGAACTGGCAGTGATGTGCTGTAAGGTATCCTAACGCACGGCTTGGTTTTGTAAAGAATAAGGAACCCTTTAAAACTGTAATTACATTTTTGAGAAACAAAGTTATGGGCAATGGCTTTTCAAAACCTTAATGCAAGTGACAACATCCCTTGCAAGGCACAACTGGAATACTTAGATCAGCCTCACTGAGACAGCCTCTAACTGATTGAAACAAGATAGAAGGTATTCAAACTTCGCAAAATCAACAAGCCTCATGGCAAGATCCATTAGTTAAAATGTAAAGTAGTGACACAGGCAGATGGGTCCTGAGCAAATCCATCCAGGCAGGGGCCACCTCTGAACAGTGAAGGCACCTGGCTCAACTGAACACCTGCAGGTCATGCACAAGGTGTAAGCTGCAGGGCTTTCAGCAGTGTCACATGCACCAAACAGAGAGGGGAGCAATGATTCTAAAGTAAAGCTTTCTTTAGAAGGTTCTTCAGAAAATAAATGGTGACAAAACAGCTGCTTCCAGAAGAGAGTAACCAAAACTTAAAACTTAGAGAAATCAACAGTCTTTAAAAACTTTTGTCTCTATAGGAAGTGAAAATTCTCTACATAAACAGAAAGATGTGACACCTCAATAAATACTGTTGAAAGCTTCTTCCTCATTAAGGCCTTATACCCATAATCAGCATTCCTGACTTTTTTCAAAGTGGCAGACTTGTCCAAATCCTGGGATTCCTCATCCAAAAATGGTGAGTGACCAGAGAGCAGAGAAAGTAACAGCTCTAACGGAGTGGCCATGCCCTGAACAGTGTGTGCAGTATGGACAGATGGGTGGAAATGGGGAACAACAGCATGCAATGACACACAGTCATTTATTCATCTTACAGAGCTTAAGAAATGGCTGCAAATATCAATGAAGTCCCTTAAAGTCATCTTAATACAACTGCAACACCTGAATCTTGACTCCACTACAATCAATTGACAAATTGCAACAGTAAAAGGACTTCAACAGAATAAAAATTTGGTTTCCTCCATTTAAAGCTGCCACAGGAGACACAGACACTCTTTTGTGCTATGTGCTCTTGCATTTATGGGATTGTCTGGAACCCCAGCTGCCATTTCAACATATCTGAGATGGCATGGAGATGCTAGAGGCTGCTCCTCAACATCTAGCTTAGGGGAAAGTGTAGGTGGTGTCTGTGGTCATGTCAACTTTGTATCATAAAATAAAAAAAATAATAAAAAGAAATAAAAGAAGAAAAAAGAAGGAAGGGAAGGAAGGGAAGGAAGGAAGGAAGGAAGGGAAGGAAGGAAGGAAGGAAGGGAAGGAAGGAAGGAAGGAAGGGAAGGAAGGAAGGAAGGAAGGGAAGGAAGGAAGGAAGGAAGGGAAGGAAGGAAGGAAGGAAGGGAAGGAAGGAAGGAAGGAAGGGAAGGAAGGAAGGAAGGAAGGGAAGGAAGGAAGGAAGGAAGGGAAGGAAGGGAATAAAAAATAAAAGAAAAAAGAAAAAAAAGAAAAAAAAGGGGTGGAACGGAGGAAAAGAAGAGTAGGGAAAAAAAGATGAATTAAGAAGCAAAACAGTAGCATTAAAATTTCCATTGTGGAACCTGTGTAGAGTGAATTCAGATAAAGCAAACCTCCATTTAAGCCATTATTTGACTCAGACACAGAGTGTTAGCAAAGTAGAATGAAAATCTGTCTCATTTCAGTGCATTCCAAACTAGAAGGCTGTAATTTCAATTCCTATCCACTCGAGCAGAACTAAATTAGTAAGAGGTTAACACCAAGTACCCTATTTATTTTTGTATGTTCATCATTTTGTCTATCCACATGTGATGGGTATCAGATTAATGATGCACATGTATATGCACATGCATATGTAATATGTCTGTTAAAGGACAGAGCTTTCCAAGTACTAATGACAATACATGTGAATCTCTTCATGTACACTTTGCTTGCATCCTTTGAATTTTTTTCCTGTACTGAATTTGTTATTTGACCTTTAGTCAGAATAAAGAAGAGACTGACTTCACTATACCAGGGTTCCACAAGAACACGTTTCTTACCTAGCCTAGTTATCATTTAAATGGTAGGGCAAAAACATCCCGAACATCCACCCCCTTCAAAAACCTCCCAGCAAGAAGTTAAGCCTTTATTTCATCAAAATTAAAAAAAAA
>VZUA01017018.1:0-12086 GCA_013401035.1 Horornis vulcanius
GACTCACCTTGCAGGAGCTTCTCATACTGGTCTCGGGTTTCCAAAAACTCTTCTTCAAACTGACAAAAGAGAGTGAGGAAGAAGAGGAAGTAAGAATCTTTTCACATTTCTAGAAGAGATAAACTTTTAAAGCACCATGAAAGGAAAATAATATATGTCACAGCTCTTTCCATTTCAGATATGGCTCTAAGGGAGAACACACCAAGAACAGAAGTGGATATCCAGTAACTCCTGGACTGTCACATTTGATGAATGCTGCTAAGGGCAATCCTAGCAGAAGAACAGGCAAAAAGAACTGGAGTAAGGATGGTTAGTTTGGTATTAAACAGGCAGTGTAATGTGAAACAATCAACAGTACAGTCTAGGCTGTCCTTAAGATGCTTTCAGGAATGTGGAAAAAATCTGCTGTGCAATATTTTGATTTGGAAACTAGACAAGAACAAATATTTTGGAAGTTAAAACAAAGCTTTTACAAAATAATGTACAAATAGCAAGCCCTGCAGGAAGTTTGGTACAGATGCATGTTTCAGGCACCTGAAGATTAATTATTCACAAGATGAGAAACAAAAAGGTACAGAATTGCTGGTGATCAGATGGATGTAGTTGCATTCAATATGGCTGAGGATGGCCAGTCCAATCAGTGTTACTTATGGAGAAACTGAGTTCAAGATTAAGACACCAGTTAGACGCTTACATGTATGTTTGCATGTGCAATACATGTGTGTGATCAGTGCAGAACACGGAGACTAGAAAATGGTTGATGTTACCAATCCGTAAATGCTTTGCTCAGTCAGCCTCTCTCATAACATTTGTGCCACTGATGTTAGTAATTAAGATTTGCTATACTAGGGAAACCCCAGAAGATCAAGCAATTTACATACTGTCAATGCAATGCCACACTGCTGAGAAAAGAATATTCCAAGGAAAATATATAGTAATTGGTACTCATCGACAGCTTTTTTTTACACTTAAAAAAAAAAAAAAAAGAAGAAGAAGAGAGAGGGACTTAAAACAGGAACAAATGATGGAGGGAAACAGACAGTTCTGTCTTCTGCAAGGCCTTCAGAAAAAGACTGGTGATATTTTAAAAAACTTGTATTCCTTGGCTTAGTACACAAGTAACTGTATGTACTGTAACAGCTTATTGTGCAAAAGAGGACCCTAAGAGCAAATACTAGTCCTTTGCATTACCAGTTTACCACCAAGATGGATGGCAAATTAATAGGTAAATTATATAACATCAGAAAAAATTAATGTGGTATCTTTCTTCTCTGTTTTACCAAAGTATTTTTCTTCCTGCGCAGAGATTTCTAATTTCCCTACACATGTGGGTCAATTTGCTCACTTCACCCTGCTAAGTTTCATACAAATGATGCAAGACATATTTTGTGTTACAGCTTTTATGGAGGATGCAGCCAGTGGAGTGAAAAATAAAACAAAAATCTCTGTGTGAGCATTCAACTGAAAACAGAAAGACTAGAGAAAGTAAATTGCTGTTTTACTGGGCACAGATAACATTTGTTATGCGAGGAATACATCTATTAGTTCAGCAGCTCTAGGTCAGTAATCAAATGCTTAATTAAGGACTACACATTATTGTGTCACTGCTTACAGTGTCACTGCCCAGAAAACATGTAACTTGAAGCCGTGCTTTTGTGTGCCTGAAGTAAAAGTATTTAATTACACTGAATAGCACACATTCATTTACTGTTGCATCTTGGGATGCCTTTTCTCTTTTGACAAATAACATGTGATCTGCCTCAAAGACAAGCTTACCAGTGAGCAGCTAGAAGTTAAAAACTCTAAAACAAACCTCGACCCCAGCTGCAGCCAACAACCAACGAATCGATTCCATCTTGCCTCTTCCATCAAAGTAATAAAGTTTTGGTTTTGTGGACATGACTTCAAACTTTCCGTTACCTAAGAGAGTTATAAGAGATGGTAAATGAATAATTATTCAAAAATGTGATGGCAGCTGGAATAATGGTTCACGAGTTACTCACACAACAAAAAAGTTAATTAAGTTTCAGTCTAAACTAATTTGCTGACTGCTGCACAGTCAAGTCAAACTATTTCATAGACTCTTCATCCCCCTGAAATTCAAGAAAAGTAAGCATCAAGTTGCTAAGTAGGAGATAACAGAAAAAATAAAAAATCACATTAAGAAAATCCTTAAACTTTTAGAAAATATAAGTTTTAGCACTGACATTACACAGACACCACTAAAAGCCAAGCCTTGATCAAAGAGAAGAGGCAGTAAACTGAGTTTCCAAAACTGACAGATCTTGTATCAAGGAATGCCAGAAGTATCTAAACACTAATTCTACAGGAGATGAAGCATGGGAATGTACTTTTAAGCCTCTCACTTTTTTTTCTAGCTGTGGTGACCCATCAACCAGTAGAAACTTCAAAAGTATCACAATATGTGATCCAGGATCAGTAGAAACTTCAGAAGATTGGCCTATTTCTTCTGTAAAAATCCAGATTAAAATACAGAGTTTCAGAGTGTTGCACTACTTATTCTTCTACAAGCCACATTTCTGTCTATTAATAAACCCCCTTACTCTGCAAAATTTTATAGACTTTTCAGATGATCAGATGCTGCTTTGCAAGCAGCATTTTAGTTCTTTAATGACTTCATAAGTGAGACTATTAATTGTTATTTTTTGAATAGACTAGTGTTTAGGCCTCAGCAGGAACTGGATTCCAGTGTAGAGCCATAAGCCAAGAGAGCAATCAAACTTAATCATACTGGCATTTCACATGCAGAACTCCCTAACAACAAGTCCTTGCTGCAACTGAGAGCTGTTTCCCCACTGTAAGGTGATTTATTGTCACTTCAATCCACAGTTCAAGTAATTCTGGAAAAGAGGCTCTTGGCATTTGAACAATAACCTCCAGTTTCCAATGTTTCAAGAGCTCTTTCATAAGCAGAGGGGGAAAAAGACCTTGAGCACACACAAAGTGACCCACTTGTTAGCCAACAGGCATGAAAAGAGAATAAAAAATGTGAGACTGCATCAAGCCATGGGAATTCAACAGAGCCAGGCTATTCTAGCCCTGCCTGCTCAGGGGCCTCCGACTGCTCTTAGGAAAGTCACAGGGAACTAAAACACTGCCAAGTAGTATCTCTAGCACTGATAAATATAGCAGTGAATTAGAAACACACAAAAAGACTGAATAAAAGTATCACTGTGAACTACACAAAAGAAAAGAATGAAACAGGAGCTACTTGTAATACAGGTACATTCACAGAGAAAGAAGAAAAAAAGCCAAAGGTAATTTTTAACTTGTAGTTTAAAAAACTAAAGAATCAGAAGAGTGGCCCTTCTCCTCAGTGCCACTTCCAGAGACCTGCTTTTAGAAGGTCAGTGGACAGGTCACAGGACATAAGCAAGTCACTAATGCCCAACACACGTCAATGCAGCAAAGGCAGAACGAAGGTAAAGGCATAGGGGGGTGCTTGTTTTGTAAATACTGGGGGATCAAAAAACTCTGAAATGAGCTGTAGCAGTCTAGGTTCCTAGGACTTAGCCTGCTATGCCATACTGGAAGAGAAAGTCCAACTTGTGAACTAAAATCTGATGGAAAGAGCACCCTGGTGATGGGCAAAGAGCTTCACCCTTCTCCACCTTTCATCAGAGAGAGGCCAAGCGGCTGTTTGCAGCCAGGAGCCGCAATTGCCGGTAGGTTGCTGTCCATTCCCCTCAGCCTGACACCTCAAAAGAAAAAGGGACTTTGTGAAAAATGTGCTGTGATTTATGAAGACCATCTGGGCTAACGGGGAATGAGGGAACACGAATATCGGTATAAGAAGCGTCGCTCCCACGCTCGGTGAACACGGACCAGAAGATCATAGGTGAAGAGGGCCAAGGAACGAGCTGTACTTTTCGTGTCCCGCAGATCCAGGGCTCTAGGGCCCGATTTTCCCTGTCTGCATTCAGCAGCACCACAGCAGTTCCACCCCACACCCTCAACACCAGCCCGGGGACACGTCTCGTGCCCAGAGTGGGACCGGCAGCAGCCCCCAGGGCCATCAGCTCCCACCCCTCCCGGGGACAAGCGCTTGGCAGACACGAGATGACGAGCGGTCCGTGTCGTGACGGGGGAGCCCGTGACCGGGAGAGCGGCTCCACGGCTCGGGCCTGAGCCCGCCACAGACTCCCGGCTCCCCGCCTCACCTGAGCCAAACCAGCCACGGGCACTGTTTGGCGGGGGGAAACAGGACGAGGGCAATCCCAGGGG
This sequence comes from Horornis vulcanius, assembly GCA_013401035.1. Classification (NCBI taxonomy): domain Eukaryota; kingdom Metazoa; phylum Chordata; class Aves; order Passeriformes; family Scotocercidae; genus Horornis; species Horornis vulcanius. The sequence goes on from VZUA01017018.1 coordinate 4,246, forward strand.
CCCGCATTACTCACACACACGCGGAGGGTTAAAGCGCTGATGCCGAGCGAGCACGCCAGGCCAAAACGCAGAGCGCTACCGCCGGCCCCGCCTGCAGCCGCGAGCAGCGCCGGGCCCTCCCCGCCCAGGCCACGGGACGGCGACGAGTGGAGCAGCCACCAATGGAAAGCTGTAAATTTGCAAGTTTCGCAAAGCCTTCTGGAAAAACACGGCACCCCAAAGAATTTCACCAAACCTTTGAACTGGATTAAAAACGGTTTCTCTCGGGAGGTTCTGGCGCTGTAAAGTGATGATTCCATGCGCTGTGTCCCTGGGTTCGTAGCCATGTTACTAACCGTGATGTAAAGAGAACAAATAATGCCGACCTATAAATACTTCTTTGCGAGCCTAACTTGTCTGGATGTGAGGGCGATCTGGCTGCGACATCTGTCACCCCATTGATCGCCAGGGTTGATTCGGCTGATCTGGCTGGCTAGGCGGGTGTCCCCTTCCTCCCTCAACGCTCCATGTGCGTCCCTCCCGAAGCTGCGCGCTCGGTCGAAGAGGACGACCTCCCCGATAGAGACGGTACCGTTCATCGGTCAAGGGTATACGGTAGCTGCGCTCCCCTGCTAGAACCTCCAAACAAGCTCAAGGTCCATTTGTAGGAGAACGTAGGGTAGTCAAGCTTCCAAGACTGCAGACACATCCAAGTGAGGCGCTGCATGGGGCAGTTTGCCATTGTTTTGCGCCATTCCTTGCAGTGAGGGTGTGTGTATGCAAATCCTGTCTTTTATTTCACTCGTGAGCTCCTCACATGGCACTTCCCCCCCTCCGCTTCGTCTCACCCCCACCCCCTTCCACCAGGTAAAACTGGAATCCTTGCTCATGTGAAAGTATTTTTTACCTAGTTCTTCACACGTGTAAGTGGTTTTCAGCCCACTTAAACAGCTAACAAAAGGGCTAGGCTTGTTAAGTTATAGACTGTCTTCAGCTTCTACTCCTTGAAAGCCAGGGGAGAAGGCTAAAAAGGCGACACAAGACACTGAGAAGAATTTTGAATAGGAACAGAACAAAACAGAATAATTTCCCTTGGAAGGGACCCACAAATCTAGTTCAGCTACCTGTCCTTCTGAAGTGTTATGTGTATTATAATTCAGTCTTGCAGGCAGCTTCAGCGGAGCTGACATCCAAGGAAGACTAAGTGATCAGTTTTACAGAGAGCTCACAGTATATTGGAGAAATCACACACACTCAAACCATGTGGCCAGTGAACATGCAGTGGCCCTCCAAGGTAGCTTATTAAAAAACGACAAACTAAAGTGCTGTCATTAAAAAAATGAATAAAAAAGCAAGTAAGTCAGTCAGTACTTTTTCAAGGATAACTTTATTCTGGGCAGGACATTTGACACAGAAGGAATGAAACAAGCATTTAGAATGCTTCTGAACAAAAACACTGAATAAACAAGAACCATTACTTCTCCCCATCTCTGACAATTCCACCCTCTCCTTCCATATTAAGTTCTAAAAAGTTCTTTCAGTACATGTTTTCCTCCTCACATTATGGAACTTCCTGCTCATATCAACAGCCGTATCAGATACAGGAACACCATGGAAGTGAGTTTTCTGGCTTTTTTCCTCCTTTTTTTTTTTTTTTTTTTGCTAACATCATGGCACTTACACACTATGTTTTGGAAATCTGGATTACAGGGGTGAATGAATCCACTGTCAGACTCCTGTATTATTACATGTTATGCCTAAAGCCTGAGAAAATGTGAACAGTACAATTCTAAAAACATTTTCCACAAAGATGCTACTAAATATTAAAGCACAAAGTAGTAGGTTACATATCATAAATTCTTGGATATGCTGCTTGTCCAGATTTCAGTACATAAAGACCTCCATCTTTTCCGTATCTGTATTGCACAGAGACACAGCATGGTAAAATACATAAACTCAGCTCCATCCTGCTCAAAAAGAACTTTTCCAGCTTCAGTAATGATTTGCTTGAGTAAAGGATACAGCCATTATATATAGCTAATTTTCTGTCTCACTAAGTTAAAACTAGTTGTGGTTCTGAATGTCAATATTATTAGCATTTTTTTTTCCCCAAAATAAAATGCTTTAACTTAGGAAAGCAGGAGATATTAAAAAAAAAAGAAAATTAGAAGTACAACTTATTTTTCTGATCTTTTCCCTGGACTGACTAAAGCCTGAATGCCATAGTTAAAAGAATCACTGACTGTCTGATAAAGGTGAAGAGATTACAGGCCAGGTTCAGATTTGTCCTGTGTTATTTGAATCTCAGAGTTGTCCCTCTCCATAGTGGAGAGACTCAGGTATCTCCAGAATGTTAGTATATTCTCAAATGAGACAGATTTCTTTTGACATGACTCTCACTCACCAGGGGCGAGTCACCTCACAACAAAGGAGCTCGCACTTAGATATGATGAATCCAAGCCTCAGCTGCCCATTCTCGTATCTCCTTCCACTCATAGGAACTAAGTGTACAGACCAGACAACTTAAATAACCTACTTAGGTCTAGGGATACTGCGATGGGTGTTCACTCTAAACACAAATTACCTGGTGATAAAATAAATTAAACTATATGTATACATAAATACAGGCATTTATTTCCACCAAGAGAAACAACTATCTTTCCAGTTCTAACACAAATATACATATTTCCCTTTCCACTTAACCACAGGCACCCATCAGTGTGTGCTTTAGAAATCAAATGGCTGCTTTACTTTACTGCTAAGCATTGGCATCACCGCTGTAGAAGCAGTTAGGTATGGTCTGGAGTTAGTACTTGCTATGCCCAGATAACAGAGCAGCAGGACACAGAAGATGTCTTTGGCATGTGTAAGTCTTACATGCACACTCTTGCTCCCTCTTTGTCTTGTATTGTCTCATTGTGGGCTGAGCCCATAAAAGCAAACAGTGACCAGTGCTCCTTGTGGTTCCCCCTGCAGCACTGAGCCAGAAGCCTACCCTAGGGTACAGTTTCCTCAAAATTCCACACATTCACCATGGGAAGCATCGAAAAGGCCAGAATCTGTTCTCAGTCTCAAAACCACAGCAGCTGCCCCTTGTGTGTGCCAGCAGATCCCATGGAGAGGATCTTGCTGGCATACAAGCTATTCAGTTCCTGTGAAATGGCTGGAAGCTGAGAACTGCACCCGCTCTGATCCCTTTAGGCTGGATTTAAGTCTCATAAATAAACAACTTTCCTCAGAAAGATGAGCATTTCTGCACAATTCTGCAGGGAGATGCATTTTCTCAGCACACGTCAGCTTTGGCAGCACTGCTTCAGAACACAGCTATGGAAAGTGTTCTCCCACAGCACTGAACAGTTTTATGGAGGTGTAGGAACAGACAAATGCTGTGATCTCAAAGAATCTTCTGCTGATGGCTGGACTGTGGCACTCCTTTCCAGAGCAGAACTAAACCATATTATACGGCTACTTTCTTTTCTCTACAACTTGATATAACTCATACTCTCATAAACTGAATTAAACTGCTCTTCAAAGAACTATATCAATTTGTAACTTTGTCAACCACAGTTTTGCATTTTCTTAACAGGACTATATAAGATCCCATTTTTTCCTGTAGAGCCTCTGGGCCTAATTTATGGAAGCTGACATATTTTTCATATTGTAAATGAAGATGCATTGAGTGAAGAAGAACTGAGCATAACATAAGTAAGGTTAGACTGACTCATTTCCTCTGGGTTGTTTTGGTTTTGTTTTTTTTTTCCCCTTAAGTGATTTAAAGCAGCAGCGATTTACAACAGTTTTGAAAAGTAAGTCAGCTGCATAGATCTTGTTTCCTTAAACTATATTGCTGGCATATCATTAATATTTTCTTACTCTGAAACCAGTTTTATTAGTTTTAGTAATTTATTAATTGTTAATACGTCTTTAATATGTCTTCAGATCTTACAATCACAAGAAAAGAAAAAGAAGCAGAATCTGCTTTTTCTCCTTGGAAATCATTAGACCACTTACATGAATTTAACAGAGGTAGGTCCACATTCTGTTTCATAGTGAACAATGCCAAAGAACAACTTTTAAGCAGGAAAAAGGAACGCTGTGTCAGAAAACGGATCTACAGAAGAGTATTTACCCTTCACCAGAGTCTTCAGATCAAGTCATTTGAATAGCAGTCCAACAAAAAACCTTTTAAAGGCAAAAATAAATTAAAAAAAGGTGCCTCCCACTATCTTTCTGCAGTCTCTCAGCAACTGCAAAGGTGAGTTTAGACTGTTAAGTCACTCACTCCTCTGATGTCAGCATGAAGCAATGAGCATAGGACAACAGAAGTATGGCACTGAGACATGGCATCACTTGAAATTACACAGCCTCAATTAGCACATAAACTTCAGAAAATGTCCCATGAATGCCCTTCCTCAGTACTTCTCCTTCACTGCAATATTGCACTGTGGCTTTTTTGTCCAATTCTATAAAAAAGTTGAATCTAATAAAAAAGTTAATTTTTTAAAAAGTTCATTATAAAAATTTGCTGTATAAAAATGCCAAATCCCCTAAGCCTTATATACAAAATGTATCACTTTTATGAAAATAACTGGACCCAAGTATATAACAAAATATTTTTATACAAAAAGGTACAAGATTGCATTCAGATTAATGCAGGTAGGTAAAAAAAAACCCTTCAAAATGTCTCATTCATGGAAGATCTGCTCCTCTTAAATGTCCAGATATATGAACCAGTATGAAATGGTCTCACATTGGCCACCATTTCCTGGGAAGCACGCCCTGGTCAGAGGGTATTTCCCAGGTCACCGGTGAGCGCCGTACTTCGCAGACCAGTCAACACGCCCGTGGATCGGTTCCGCTGCTGGCGGGAGAGGCATCAACCTTGGCGAGCTTTTGGAAGGTGAACTGAACGATGGCCATCCAAGAAGGGGTCTGACTGATGTCAGAGATGCAAAATCTAAGGGACAAAAAATTATGTGATATAAAGTTTCAGTGAGAACTCTCCATACTCAACAACAAGTGGGTGCACATCCAGATCCTTACTCCTTCAGGAAATAAGCCTTCTTTTTTAACGAAGTTTGCTGATGTGAAACACGTGGATCCAAACCCTAAAACCTTAGCAGACAAAGAGTATTTACATCACTGATTTGACAAGTGTGAATTCTGTGCCAGCTCTCACACCACTGAAATAAGCTGTAGATAAACCCACATATTTAATAAACAAAAGTAAACACAAACCAAATCCTTCTCCATATAAAGTTCTGCAAGGTTACAAACAATTTTTCCAGTCAGTCATATATATACAAATAAAATAAAGCAAAGATAAGTAGTTCTTTGTTGCATACATACAGCATTGCTAGAGTACTGACCAAGGGACCAAGAGAACTTAAGTGCTGGACTTACCAGAAGATGGATCCACAACTGGTGCTAACTGAACCCTCTGCCCAGCAGAACCTACTTCCTTCTTCAGAAATGAAGGGACATAAGCACTCGTTAGACTGCTTGATCCTATGGGCCCTGAAAGAAATGACAAGGAAAACCCGAACACAATGGATCTCCCATATTGTAAACAGGTAACAAAGATGTGCCCTGAGAGATCTCGTTCAAGCCTGATCACGGACTGATCAAAACAACAATTGAAGACACTTGAAATCCACAGTTCCTATATATACACCTGCATTCAGGAGACTGTCAGCATCACACTGCATTAGAGATGAATGGAAACAGGTACAAATTGTACCTGTCAGGGAGAATGGCAACTCTCCCTGACATCTCAGCTTTTTCAAGGATTCTCAAAGCTTCCAACACTTAGCATTTCAGTTGGAATTATCTTGCTTGATTTTCAGCAGCTATGTGCTAAGAATATATTGACTCTCGGTTCCTATGTAGTTAGTTCCTGGGGCTTTGGTGCTACACAAAACTCTTAGTGAAGCCTGTTGAGAGCACAACTTAAAAATGTGGTACAGATTCACTTTTCAAATTTTGAAAGCCAGCTACAAAACTTGTCCCTAAGATGAGCAAGAACAGATTTGTCTGATCTGTAGGATAAGCCATAGAAATGGAACAAAACAGTCTAGATTTACAGAGGGACACTAAACAAGTTATCACGCACAGAGTAGAGCCATCACACATATGCCTATGCTGTACTAGACCAGTGGCAAAGCCTATTGTGGGAAATGATGGTAATAAATAAAAAAGAGAAAAATCTAATTACATCTATGCTGCTACAAAAAAAGCTAAAACTTGTAAAAGAGCCAAGAAGAAGATGTGCTATGTATATAAAGGTTCTCATGTAGTTTAGCTATTTACAGTGTCCTCCCATCTTGATTCTTTAAAGAATGATTTTCTGATTAAATTGCATCCAAAACTTTGTTTTGTTCTGTTTTGTTTTTTAACCTGAGTTTCTAGAGGCCTAGAATGTTTCTTTGGGCCAAGATTCAACAAAAACTTTGGCAGTAGAACACTTTCAAAAGAACATATTCAATAGAAGTATGGCACTGCAGAACTGTATCACATGAAAACCTGAAGCCACAGTTTAGAGAGGAAATACATAGATGCAATCTAAAAACATCAGTGTGTTATCAACGTGTTATATCTGATAAAAACTAATGTAAAAAAATCTACAAATTAATTACTTCAACTCAAACAACAGTGATTAAATACCTGAAATACCAAATGCCAAGAAAAACCTGAAGAAGAAAAATTGAAGAGTTTTGCTTTTTGTCTAAAATTTTTAAACTAATTACTACATTATTTTAAACATCAATTAAAAGACATAATGATAGATCTTCTTTGGTTAATTCATATAACAAGAGTCATGTGTATGGCTAGTTCAATTTATGCCAGCTTCCTCCTGAAATGACAGCCATTTATGCACCAAGTGGACTAAAGTAATTTGGAAACCAGAAAACATGACTTAAAGGAACTGAAGAGGGAAACTGAAAGCAAGATGTCAGGTTGAACAGACCTAAGCTGTCCAGCCTTTTATGCATGGGTACCTCAGACTTGTGAGGATTCATTAGAAGAAATAACTATGTTTCAGTTTAAGGCAGTCTCCCAAAGAGTGCTCATAACCGATTTTAACACAATGGACAGGGTTAGCAGGTATCTTCAGAGCTGACATTTTGGAAATAGATGACTCCGAAATACACTGGTGGGAAATTGCACAGACATCACTTATAATTTCTCAGTGTCTTAAGCACACCTTCTTACCTGAATTCATCCTGCTGGTAGTACTTCCTCCCAAACAGGAAGTTTTCCCAGACAATCCAGAACTGGGCCAGTGATTAGATGGAACAGACTCTTTGTTTGAAGTGGAGACTATGCTATTCCTGGTGCTTATTCCTATATTGCAAAAACACAAAGATTACTTCACTAAAATCCCTGTTGCCACATAGGCCTGCATTCATTCCACCTGATGTACAATCTTAGAGCAGATGTCTGGTTCAACTTAACCAAAACCTCTCTCTCAGTAACTCTCTGAGTCACTCTCCATCCTCTCATAGTACAGGAATGCTAAAATTAGCCACAGGCCCTAATCCTGCCAACATCACAATGTAGGTAGTTCCACTAGCATCAATGGCTGCTTATATCACAGGACAGGGTCTTTACATCAAGGCCACAAATATTCTCACATCACAGAAAGTGAACCTTGCTATGTACATGAAATCTGTGCCTCTTTTAAAAGCCTAACAGTGACAAGATAACCTGAGAGGCAATAATGGCAACTCCATTTCTCATAGTACTGTACTCTTCTTTCGTGTCTCTACTGAAACCTCAGAGTATGTAAACTGAGTTTTGCACTACAGTTCAGGTAACACCTATTATTTGTACTTAACTTAGATCCTGTCTTTAAGCAGGGT
>VZUA01017018.1:30936-41926 GCA_013401035.1 Horornis vulcanius
GTTTCTGTAGTTACTGTCTTGTGCACTCAGTTACTGGGCCACTTCTGTTTTTAACAAAGGACCTGCACTAACACCTAAGCTAAGAGAATACTTCTGGCTTGTTCTGATTTTTCTGAGTTTTTTCCATATTGCAAACTGAAAATTAAAGGTGTTTCTAGCAAGATCTGATGTAGACAAAATACCCTCAGCACAAAGGATTTAGAAAGTTGATAAAGCCAGCTATTGACCGCTCATACAAAACAGCATGGTACTGAAAACTCTTTCAACAAGTCTGTCCCTTGTCATGGTTGGTATTTCAGGAAGGTGCCTACAACGCTTTACAGCTGTCTCTTACCATAGCTAGGACAAATAAACCATTTACAAACTAAGGTCACTGCTGAAGCAGAAGAAAAAATCAAGTGAATTTCTCAAGGAGTTTCAAGAAAATCTTAAGCTGAAAAGACCAATATGTAATAGCATAAAAGATACAATAATGGACAATGAGATCAGTTGTGTTAATTATCAATGAAGTATTAATATTCCATTGAAAATTAGGCTACAAAATATATGTTCCATGTAAGCAGCAACGAAAGAGCTGTATATTCTAAAGGAGCATTGCAGAATACTCTAAATAATACATAAAACACAAAGTTTGACTGCACATAGCAGCAGAGTGCTGTTACACAATAAGCCTATACATCTCACCCCCTCCATATCCTGCTGAGGCTTTGGAGGATACAAGGAACTTTTTCATGCTGCCCAAATACGCATTAAGTAATGTATGAAAACACTTACTTTTTGATGGCTATTAGCTCTCCAGATTCAATGCTTCTCCCGAGGAGAACAGAGCCGTAGGTCCCATCACCAAGCTGTCTGATAGTTTTGTACCTATTCATGATGAGGATACTTCAGCTGCAAGCGCATTTCAGTCCTTGGAGTTTCCTGTGTTTTTTCTCCTCCAAGTGTAACCAGTTCTTTCTGTGGCAGCATAAATATAGAGCACTCAGGACAGTGTGAACAGTTGCAGGAATCATGTTTTCAAGACTTAGCCTTTGGTCTGAAAGCACAGAACATAATCCATTTGATTTCTGTACCCTTCTGAAACTGTTCGCAGATTCCACTCTCCTCCAAGAGAACAGTCCCTGTCAGCCGTACACAAACACTCGTCCCAGGCTCTCACCAGAAATGGCCAGCCTGTATCTGGATGTAACTGGGTATAATCCCCAAAGCCAGTCCCATGCTAAAGCTAAAGGTGCCTTATAGGCAGCCCTGATGGGAGACATATGCTAAAGTCAGAGGATAAAAGTCTCACAGCCTGGAGAAAACCGTCTGCTACCAGAAAAAAATGAAGCTTTACAATACACTAGGAAAGGATCTGTCCTAGTCAAATTTTTAGCCATGTAAGTCCCCATCTTTCAAGTCACACTGCCATCAGTTAAACAAATATCCTGAATTTCCATATGGTCCTATGTGAGAGAGCATAGCCATATGCATTCCTTTAAACAAAGTGTGCAGAGGAAGGATATTACATTTATGTCAGGTAAGACCAAATCTATTTTATTACAGCAACTCTAAGCATGAATCAGTCTCTAGAAGTACTGACTACTACATATAGTAGTGCCATCAATTTTCACAAAACTTGTATGAAATTACCTTTGCAGTGCCAGCTATGGTGTCAAATGTGACCAAAACAAGCTAATTGAAATTTTTGAGGAATAAAAGTGAGTAGAGCAAAAAAACCTCCCAGAACCAAAAAAAACCCAAAAACCCCCAAACATACAAAACCAACCAAACCCAACAACAAACCCCCCAATCCAAAACCAAACAAAACCCCCGAATCCAAAACCAAACACAAAAAACCCAACCCCACCCAAATCAAACAAAACCCCCCCCAAACCAAACAAAAACGCCCCCAAACCCCTAACAACAACAAAACAACAAAAAAAAACCCATAAAAAAAAACAACCCACCACCACCAACAACAAAAAATCCCCCAAACCAAACAAAAACCAAAACAAACAAAAAACTCAAACCAGTCACAAAACACTTCTTTCAGTGAGGAATGCATGTTAAAAAAACATGCCAGGGTGCACAGAAGTTAACCTAGCTCCCACGGAAGCAGAAATCCACCTGTATGAAAACTCACTTACAAAACCTAAATGAAGTCTTCTCTGGTTAACTCAATGAGCAGCATTTCTTGCTGAACTTAATAGTGAGGTCGTTTTAAAAATCTATTTTACTCGACCTTAAAACTGTTTCACCTGAGTTCCACTAAAATCTGGAAAAGAGCATACGTCTCCGACAGTCTGCAGAGCTACAACACGTATCAGCTAATCTAAAAGTACAATGTACACAAATTCACATCGTAGAGGATGTAGCTATAAACTGAAAAAAATATCTTGAAGTACAAAGTGTTTTGATACCAAATTTTCACCATGTTGTAACACCGTGTTCAGACTCTACCTNCATACAAAACCAACCAAACCCAACAACAAACCCCCCAATCCAAAACCAAACAAAACCCCCGAATCCAAAACCAAACACAAAAAACCCAACCCCACCCAAATCAAACAAAACCCCCCCCAAACCAAACAAAAACGCCCCCAAACCCCTAACAACAACAACAAAACAACAAAAAAAAACCCATAAAAAAAAACAACCCACCACCACCAACAACAAAAAATCCCCCAAACCAAACAAAAACCAAAACAAACAAAAAACTCAAACCAGTCACAAAACATGTCTTTCAGTGAGGAATGCATGTTAAAAAAACATGCCAGGGTGCACAGAAGTTAACCTAGCTCCCACGGAAGCAGAAATCCACCTGTATGAAAACTCACTTACAAAACCTAAATGAAGTCTTCTCTGGTTAACTCAATGAGCAGCATTTCTTGCTGAACTTAATAGTGAGGTCGTTTTAAAAATCTATTTTACTCGACCTTAAAACTGTTTCACCTGAGTTCCACTAAAATCTGGAAAAGAGCATACGTCTCCGACAGTCTGCAGAGCTACAACACGTATCAGCTAATCTAAAAGTACAATGTACACAAATTCACATCGTAGAGGATGTAGCTATAAACTGAAAAAAATATCTTGAAGTACAAAGTGTTTTGATACCAAATTTTCACCATGTTGTAACACCGTGTTCAGACTCTACCTCATCTATACACCTTTTCCCTCACAGAAATCAAACAGTAAAACGTCTTTAACAGCAAGCCTAATCCAATGCATCCAGAGTGCTTTCTGACTAAGTACAACTCAAACCTACTATTTTGCTTATGAACCCTTTAAATACGTATCCACTCCTGTTTTAAGTGCTGAAGCAACGAGAACTGAAAGCGAAACTGGCTCACTCTGCCACAGCTGAGAAACGCAGGCAGTAAACAAACAGCATGTGCCTTTTTAAACTTGTCCTGTGCCGTGGCAATTACTCGAAGGTATTACTAGCAGGAAGCAGAGAGAATAGCGTGGTTCAAAGCCGTGGGTGTCCATGGGTGCGGTCCCCGCGGCTGCAGGGTTTGTTAGAGAGGGCTCTGGGGATGCCCCATGAGCTGCACACCAAGGCAGGGACAGATGTGCGATGGCGGGTCCGCCGCTCAGGCCAGCTCCCAGCTCCCGCCCGGCCTCCAAGCTGCGGCGGCGCCCGATCGCCAGCCTCGGCCCCTGTACACTCGAGTGCCCCCTCTCCCGTTCCTCGCTGTATGAGAACGCAGCTCCTCCGGCTCGCCGTGCCCGTGCCCGTGCCCGTGCCCGGCGGGACTCACCGCGGACGCGCCTCCCCGCTCTGGCCCGGCCTGCGCACAGGCCCGGAATGGCGGCNGGCCCGGCCCGGGCCGCCGGGGCTCCCCGCGGGGGGACAGCGCCTCACGACTGCGGCCCGGGGAGCCGCGCCGGGCCCCTCGCAGAGGAGGCGCTGAGCTTGGTTTTAACGAGCGAAAACCAAACCAAACCATCTCTGGAGCATCTCTCTTATCAGAGACTGCGGGAGCTGAGCCTCTTCAGTCTGGAGAAGACTGGGAGGGGATTTCGTTAATGCGTAGAAATATCTCAAAGATGAGTGCCAAAAAGATGGTGCCAGATTCTTCAACGGTGCACAGTGACAAGATGAGGAACAATAGCCATAAACTGAAACACATGAGGTTTCATTAACCGTGGGGTAGAACTTTACATTGAGAGTGGCAGAGCATTGGGATAGGCTGCCCAGGGAGGTCGTGGAGTGTCCCTCTCTGGAGACATTAAAAACCCACCCTGGACAACCAGGTCTAGGTACCTTGCCTTGGCAGGGGGGTTGGTCTAGATGACTTCCAGAGGTTCTTACCAATCCATCAGTTCTGTGATTCTGGAAAAAACCCAGCTGAAAAAACACAAACCCCACAATGATGATGGGCCTCTCTCACATCTCAGAGAGGGGTTTAAACAACAAAACTAGAATGCAGAAATACCAAACTGTGAACAAATGGGAAGAATATCAACATTTTAAGTGCTGCTAGAGGGGCCTGTGCCTTCCTCACCCAAGCACCAGCAAGCTCACCCTGGCTCTGACAGGGTCAGCCTAAGACGTAACAGGAAGGGCAGAAAACGGAAAACAAGGAACAAAAAAATGGTTCTAAAACACCTGATTATCAGGACTGTAAGTGATTCAGGAAGTGTCAGGTTCTTTTTACACTTCATCCCTTAGGTTTCAAAAGTAAAGCATAGAGTTATTTCCCAGGGTTTGGAAAGACAGGATGAGCTGGTGCTGTAATTCAGCAGTACAGAGTAGGACAGGACATTAATTTGCTAAAACAGGTGCGGGGAAAAACAAAGCTCTGGGTGCCTCCCCCTCACCCCATGAAGTCAAAGGCTAATCTTTATATTTACATGAATATATAATACAGACTCAAATTCCCTCCAACAGACAGGCATGATTCTCAGTGAAGCCAGGAGGAGCAGTGTACACTTACATGAGATTTCTGCTTTAAGCCACCCATATTACATTCCACATGCCTAAGCACATATTAGACTCAGCCCAGTGACAGCCACAGGACACCGTTTTTCTGTTGTTACAGGCAAGGCTTCTTCAGTCCCAAAAGAATCATAGAATTATTTGGATTTGAAGTGGTCTTAAATATCATATAGTTTCAACCCTCCTGCCATGGGCAGGGAAACCTTTCCCTTACACCAGGTTGCTCAGAGCCCCACCCAAACCGGCCTTGAACACTGCCGCGGATGGGGGATCCACAGCTTCTCTCACAGGTTGCCTGTGCCAGTGCCTTCCCGCCCTCACAGTAAAGGATTTTTTACTTATATGTAACGTTTAATATCTAAGAAGAGTCGCACCCAGGCAGGAAAAAAGCGGCTTTGATTCCAACTCCAAACGAGAAGCAGCAGTAATGATAACCAGTTGTAGCCATAAGCACCCCACCTCAAAACCTCAGATGGTCATGCTGTGTCATCGCAACTGCTCACACAGCCCACCAAGCACGCCAGCAGCACCCGGTCCCCCCTGCTCCCCATCACCTCCGGCTGCCCAGCCAGGGATCGGTGCCCTTGCCTCTCACTATCTCCTCTCAACACAGCAGCTCTACAGTCGCCTGGATTTGAAACCCACTGCCGATGCCGGCTCCCACAGCCTTTGCATTCCCATTTTCTGCTCCCGCCGCCCGAGCCCGAACGCTCACCTACCCCTCCAGAGAAGACACACGCCTCCTCATCCTCCTCCTGAAAACGCTCAGAGCAGTAGACATGCACAAAGGTTCACAGATCCATACACGTGGTTTTCTTCTGGAACAAAAAGACTGTGATACGCTTTAAAAAAATAGGTTTAGTCCAATTTTAGAAAACCTGACGAGGCGTGTGCTGACAGCAGGTGATAACTATGCTCACTGAGCTGGACGGGCAAATCGGCAGGGCCACAAGATTCAGTGGCCTCGGCACAGCTATTATCTCCACGGCCGCGGTACTGAGCGCTCTCCCGTTACCCCGTGGGCAATTCGCCTGTGCCAGGGTCCCGGCCTGACCACAGTCACAGCGGAAATCGCGGCTCCCGGACATCGCCTCTTTACCTCGGCTACCGCCCCCGGGGATCGCGCCTGCCGCGATTCCCACTCACGGAGACTACAGTTCCCGATACCCTTTGCTCTGCCGCCTTTCCCGTGGTGTGCCACCGCGGACTACACTCCCCAGCAGGACTTGCGCCACGCCGCCACGGGAGGCAGAGGCGGCACGGGCCGCGGTGCGCACTGGGGCGGGGAGTCTGTGCGGTCACGCGTCGTAGCGGCCCGCGCGGGAGGCGGCGCTCTGACCTGGCGGCTTCGCCCGGGCCGTGTCCCGCCGCTCCCGCCGCCGGCCCTGCTCGCCGGGAAGATGGCTGCCGTCCGCAGGGCCCGCAGGGACTCCCGCTGCGTGGTGCGCTTCTCCGACCGAGAACTCTGCTAAGTGCCCCCCGCGGGCAGGGAGGACATACGGACCAAGCGGGGGGGCAGAGCCCCCGGAACGGGACAGCGCCGCCCGAGCGTAGGCAGCATGGTGAGCGGGCCCGGGCGGCGGGGGTTCGGCCGCCGTGCAGGGACGGCCGGGCGGGACCGGGACAAGGGGGTGTGTGCGTGGGAGCGGCCCCCTGGCCGAATTGCTGGCAGGCAGCCCTGCCCTGCCCTGCCCGGCCCCAGGCACCGGGGAATGCTTGTGGGAAACGTGCGGTGATCCCGCCCCACCGCGGCGAGACACGGCCGCCTCCCGCAGAGGATTTTGATGAGTGGGGCTGCTTGGTTTTGGAGCGATCTAGCCTCCGTAGGAACACGTGAACAAAATCCCTGTGTCATTACAGGGGAGCGTGCCCTTCTTTTCCCTTTCTTCCCTCAAAAAATGTTTTGACATAAAATCACTCAGTAATTTAAAGGACCCCGTGGGCCATGGACTCGAGTTGAGTTTGTCATTTAACATACCAGAAATACTCCTTGGTTCAGTATTGCTTTATTGACTGCACCTCAATATGGATTCAAGTATCCATGATGAGAACTCCATCGTTCAAAGTTAAACCATTTATATCAGATAAGAGCTGTTAAAATGTCTCACCACGGTTATAAAACCCTTCTTTTTGAACACTGTGTTCACTACCACATTTACAGAAAAATAGGGTGGCTTTCTCATTTTTTTTATAAAACCAAGAGTAATGTTAGCTGGCTGTCACTGTTTCACTTTGCTGTGCTTGCTCCTCCGTGAGTTCCGTATGGTTCACTCATAACACATAGCCCTGTTCAACTGGTGACACTCAGCTTCAAACTGTTTCTGATCTTGGTTTTGTTTTGCTGAAACAGAGATGAGAACTATTAAAGGACCTGATGTTACAGACAGTTTAATGAGGGGTTAATGTACTCTGAGGAAATCAGCATGCAATTATTGATTGCGAAACAAAACTGAACTGTACAAATAAACTAGTTCACAAATGGTTTCTAAAGCTTTGCAAGCAAATCAGAATTGAATCTACTCAGCTGACTTCATTTTTTACAAGTTGCAGCCTAAATCAGATGTTTACTTTTGACGTTACCTTTTAGTGGCTTGACTACTTTCGTCATGGAAAATTAATCAAGCCAATCAGCCAGTAGCACACAGTACGAGGTCTTCCTTTCAATCAGGATGAAGTCACTGTGACAGCTGACTTGTATCAGGAGAAAGGCCAGCAGCACAATGATGAACAATCTAGATTTATCCCCTAAGTAGCAGTTAGAGCACAGTGTTCTGTGAATTTTAGAAACTATAAGTACAACACAAGTATTCTCAGACTGGGGGCAAGGAGCCAATTCGTACGCATTGCAAAGTGCTTTAGGTGGGATCTCATGAGCTGTCTGCTGGTGAAGGTCCTTGCTTCACAGTATCTGTGCTTACTTGCTTGTCCTACCAAAATCATAGGGTTTCAGCAGGTCAGATAAATAGTGGAAAGGTTGTTAATAGAAATCAGTTTTCCAGTTCATTCCTATGCAGTAGCAATGTGAATTAAATGCTTTACTGGTAAATTGGGAGGTGAGGCCACTTAGGCTGCTACTACTGCCAGAAGACAGACCTTTGATATGAGAGATTGCAGGACACACATGCACACAGTATAGGGAAGTTAACGACAAAACCTTGGTTGTAAACAATTTCATGATGATTTTTTTTCAGCTTTTAGACTGTGGGCCAGATCTTTATAGTATTTTTGGTTGGAGTTGAGACCATATTTAGGTTTAAAAGAGCATCAAATGACATTTTGGATGCAGTTGGTCCACTAACATGCATGACTGTGACTCAAAAATGAAGAAGTAGGGCAGCTGAATGGAGAGGAGAGGTTGAAAATCAAGAGTTGAACAGATGAGTGAAATACAAAGTTTTTGAATGAGGTAAATTTCATCCAGCTTCCTAACCTTCTAAGTAGTTTCAGCGCTTAAATCAGTTTGTTTACAGACTTCAGGAGCTGAAGGTTTTAATGGGCGTGCCTTTATGCACAAGAAGATAGCGTGTTGATTTAGTTTAGAAATTGCTAGTTTCTGCATTTTGCAGATAAAACTAGGCTTATTCTGCCCAGACTGGAGAGCTGACTGAACATAATTTGGCTGCAAACCAGAAGCTGCACTTTGCACAGACAGAATTAGGCCTTATTTCTGTCAGCCCAGTGCCATTATAATGCACTTGCAGACACCCATTTCAGAGCTACCTCATTCCTAGGCTGGCTCTGCTTGACCAACAAAATATTTCTGTATGCTAATAACGTAGTAGGACTGTCACAACTCATACGGCATTAACTGCCTGCAATTAAATTCTGGAATCAAAGCCCATGAAATTTCCAAGTTATTTGCTCCTTGCTGAGATTTAATGCCATTAGTGTTTTATAGTGTTCTGGCTCACCTGTTTCCTCTGCTGGGAAATTGAAAATGTACAGAAACTGAAAATGTAGAAATAGATGCAGTAGCTGTTTATCTTTAGACAACCAACCATGTCTATCAGTTGTAAATGATAAATTATCTGAGACATCAGTGAAAAAACATTTACAGATGACAAGCCAGTAAGTTTGTGGTTGTTGGGGAATCTGAAGACATGTGCTAACCCCAGGGAGGTGCTTGTCACCAAGACGAGATTAAAGGTTGCCTTCCCATCGTGTTTGCTAGTATTCTGGAGTTTGATCAGAACTTCCAGGTGCTCTAAAAATGGTATAAATTTTCTGAATACGAGAATGCTTTGGTTTCTGCACTTTGACTGTGCAGGAGGTAGAGATTTCTTTTTGAGAGCTTGGTAGAATCTCAGTGACAGAATGTCACTTGAAGTCTCTAAGTACAATAGGAAGGAATGGGAAATAAAACTTTTTTAAGTAATTGTGATAATGTCAAGTTTGCCTTCTTGTAATCTCACTTTGCATTATCTCCTTGCAGAACTATAGATGTGAATTTCAGTGCAGAATGATAGAAAAACTGGTTTGCTTCAGCTGTAGGAAGAACCTTAAACAAATGTCTTAGTTGAGATTTTGTGGTGTTTTTTCCCCCTTACTGGCAACTTGCTGTTGTTGTCGTTGTAGTGGCTTGTCATTGATGCTCAGAATTAATTTTCCTTTGTTTTAGTATAGACTCCATAAATCTCAGTATATTTCACTATGATAATTAATTTGCTTATTTTTAAGTTTTCCTCTTAAACTAGCTGGCTTAACTTCCTATGTAAAGCCATGTTAGGTTTAGTCAAAGGTCTTATTTCAGGTTTTATTTGTTTAACCTGTCTCACAGCTGTACTGTAAATAAAACCAACTGTCAAGCTCTCATGCTAGCTTTTTATTTTATTTTCCAATACATTTCTTGTTTAGTTGCACAAGTATATATAAAGTATCTATTGTTACTCAAAGCACTTTTATGCTCTTGCAAATATTAAACAAATCAAAACTACTGGCTGTCTTTACAATGAGAAAATAGTGATTAAATTTTAATTTGTTGAACAAAGCACGTAATTGCTTAATACTGAAGCTTTTGCTCTGTGCTTTGACATAGACACCGAGTGTATTTAGTCAGGGATGCCAGTGTATTGAAACATGGAAACCTTCAAGTGATACACAGCTTATCTGTGTTGGATTAACATGTTTAAAATGCAAAACCCATCTTCATTGAGTTAATATGGAATTACAACTGATCTCAGTAGTTCTAAAATTAATTTTTATCATGGAAGAATGCCTAATTTTTTTTTAATCAGTGTCCATGACAGTTCTTTGTGAATGTGCTTTAGGGACTTTGCAGACCCTAAAATCACATTTGTCTGCTCTCTACTAGGCAGAAGCTGAAGAAGATTGTCGCACTGATTTGGTAAGAACCGATGACAGTGAAAGATCTGGCGAAGCAAATCTTCAGGTATGTCTCTCATGCTAGTGGGTTTTTACAAACATAGTACTGCTGAGATTTAAACTGCATCACTTACCTCATTTGGTTACCACACATTTGTTGATCTGACAAATGCTTAATCTGTCTGCCCCTCCAAAAGTGAGATAAATTTTGCATTGTGTTCCAAGTGTCAAATTCAGTCTTCAGTTATCTGTATAGATGAAAAGTAAGCTTGTGACAGATCTGGAATTTCTTTGAAGAGCTGTAGAAATTGGACAGCAGTTTCTGTGATCAAATTCCAGTTTAAGTTGTCACTCCCTACTGGACCAGAAAGCAGATAAAAGCAGTGTAATAGAGAAGTGTCTTCTCTTTCAAGACTAGATTTCTGTATAGTTACTCCCCAGAAGTTGTGATGATTGCAAGAGATGTGTAAAGTGTAACTTCAAAGATGCTGAAAAAAAAGTCATGGCAGGAATTGTAACTTATATTATTTCACATAGCGTAGTCCATACTTTTTAAAGGAGAAAGGAGTAAGGTCTTATTTGTATATTATATAAATGACCATCTTGAATATTAGATAACTTAGAATGCTTGTGTACAAAACCCTGGATTTTTAAGTTTTAGTGTAAAAGCTAATTGACTTCTTGCTTATGATAATTCTGCATAAACAAGAACAAACGTGATAATGTCTGGAAAGATCACTTTTC
>VZUA01017018.1:42004-52450 GCA_013401035.1 Horornis vulcanius
TCTTCTGAGTTGAACAGTCTAGAAAAAAGCACTTTTGCTATTGTATGAGACTGAACAAATACTTGTGCACTTTTTGGTTTTAATTTACCATAAAACAATTGCTAACTCTCTGTGCCTAAATTCACTGAAGCCATCTAAGACTTGGAAATGTAAAGCATAGTTGAAATTCTTTTTTGTGTTTGTACTTTATAATTTCTCTTTGGAAGATAATGTTGTCTGAATATGTACTACTAAGTAGAATTAATCATGTTTTTTAGGCAGAGCTCCAGATGTTCAGAGCTCAGTGGATGTTTGAGCTTGCCCCAGGTGTGAGTTCTAGTGGGTTGGAACCTCTACCATGCAGAGCATCGTCAAGAGAACCAGGACTAAAGTCTGTTGATGCCAGGGGAAAACAGGAGATAGCAAAAGAGGAAAAGGTACAGAAAAAGATCCGTAATTTTGAGGTTTTATTTGTCTGTATTACTGTTCTACTATAAATTTTCTAATGATGAATTAAATCTGGAGAAATCAACAGAAGTTACTATCTCGTTATTTCCATACTAATGTGTACATAATCCTACACTGATTTTTCTAGTCTTTATGTTCGCCTTTGTGTCACCTTCACAATCTGCTTTCTGAAAGACTGTAGGTAAGGGGTGAGCAGCAGGAATAGAGATAGTTTGTTGACTGGGAATTTCAGTTATGTCTTGTAGCACGAGTATGTCTTCTCTATTTGTGGAATTATTTTGTTGTCTCTGTTATAGGTACAGTAGGTAAGATCAAAAATAATTCTAAGTCAAGTGATGTTGCACTTGTATTTATAAGGAATTAAAGATGTGCTCTGTGTAATTTATTGTGCAGGCAAAAGAACTTTTCCTGAAGGCAGTGGAAGAAGAAAGAAATGGGGCCCTTTATGAAGGTAATGTGGAAGGCTACAATGAACACTCATATTGTAGAGAAATCTAACACTCTGTGATTTATGGGCAAATCTGCATGGTGCCAGTGAACTTGAACTACAGGCTAACAGTGGTTTGAGAGCTCTGTCATTCAGATAAGCAAACAAACATGCTATAGAAGGAATCATCACATCACAGTTTTAAGGTTGAGGTAAAGCAAAAATGGCATCAAGGAAGATATTTCTAGCTTTCAGGCAAAATAACAATATCTTGAAATACTGCAGTTGAATGGAGCACTGGATTACTTCTTCCTATAGAATGCCTCTATGTGACTTCTGTAACATGAAATTAGCATAATAATTAATCAAGGCAATAAACTATATCTCATGTGCTCACACTTCTCATCATTCCGCTGTGAACAAAACTACTTAATTTGTTGAATGCTTTAATGTTTTGTTGTTTGGTTGTGGGGGTTTTTTGGAGGTCTGCTTGGGTTTGGGGGTTTTCGTTTGTTTTTTGATTAATGTAGCATGCTAAAATAGCTTTTTCAAGAATTCCTGCAGTGAACATTCAAATCTGGTAGTCTTTGAGGTTTGTCATAAATATTTAAGGTGCTTAGGTTGCTTACCTGCCCTGTTGCTATCAGCACTAGTAAAAATGGAAATTCAAAGTTTTCTTTCTCATTTAGTTTTCAGAATCTAGAGAGTAAGAAGTCTGTTCTAACTTCCAAGTCGTGTGTGTCAGTAGTGGAGATACCAATTTTCTGTTTCTTTCATGTGAGGAAGAAAGTGAAGCAGAATGCATGTGATATCCTTCTCATTGATCAGAGGGTTTGGCCACTGTGTTTAAAGTACAGGTGCAAAATAAGTTAAGATACAGAAATCTGAGAGAACTCTGGAAGCTCCTGAACTCAGCCACCTGCTGAATACAAAATTTCCACTTCACCATGGGAATATTTCTTCATTTTCAAGGGATTTCTGGTGGTTGTTTCTTCTCTCATATTAAGTGAGAGAAATATGAGTCCTCTGTAGTTAGTAAAATCAGTTGTCTCAGTATCTAATTTGTTATGTGTTTTTACAGGGCAAAATTACTTTAGGCTAAGATATGGTGGGTGTTCGGTAAAGGATTAAATGCACAGTAAAAAAATATGTCAGAACTAAAAATCTGGTACATATTTAGAAAATCATGTAGTAAATTGTGAAGGTTCTTTCTAAATAAATTTAAAAAGAAAGGTGGGGAAAGCAGTCTATTTAAACATTGTGTATATAAAATGTAATTTGTGGCTTCAGTGCAGTCCTTGTATGTTAATCATAACAGCAAAGAAATAGTAATATCTAACAGTTTCATTCATGAAAGTGTTTTCAGACATCTGGATTGCATGAATATGAAGTCATCTTTCTCAATTGAATTTGATTTGAGACTTAGAGAAACTTAACTGAGCTATTTCTACACAAAGCTCTATATGAGACCTTAGAGGCATGGTCCTACACCAGACACAGATATATTACTGAGCACATGTTGGGACATCTGTTTTCAGACCAGGCTTTTATTTGTTGACCTGGCCCAGGTCACCAGAATCCATGCCTGCTTCTGAAATCTGCTGATACCTGATGTTTGTGAGACAGTTACGTGCTGCAGCTTGTTGTTGCTAAAGTACAGTAGAGGCCTTGTCTGCAAGATTAAATGCTAAAGTTGAGACTGATCTCTATTTAGCTGGCTGCTGGTATTTCTCATCCTCAAAAGCCAAAGGATACTGTTTGTCAGTCACTGGCCCTGACATGAACTCAAGGAAACAGGAACATTTACTAGCCTCAATTTGAGTTTCTCAGACTCATCAGGCAAACCCATCGAGTTTCTCCACACTCACTGATGTTTTGTTTGAGTTTTGGTTTTAAGAGTCCAAGCTGAAGAAGAACTGCCCTCTGATCTTGGTGTCACAATGTGGGGATACAAAGAAACATACACATGTGTACATGGTTTTACTACTGGTATTAAAATAGATTGAACGTGCATACATCAAATTCATTTAAATTAAGAAGGATTCACAGAGCTGATTTAGAAGAAAGACATTCTGCAGCTTTAATAACAGTTTGTTGCCACAGTGATGTTCCTGAACCTCTTTCTCTACTCAGTGTTTGTAGGATCTTTGTAGTGCTAAAGGCAGAAGTATTTCCTATGTGTGTGAAAAAAGTGTGCAAAACCCAAGCTGTCAGGTTTTCCTTCACATCCCATAGTTTTGTGACAAGGCTGCTTTCCTCCCCTCAGTGTGTTGAGTAGCTTTGTTCTGTGTCTCCTTTATTTTCCAGGGATTTCCACAGAGAGATTGGTATATTTTGCATCTCTTGTTGAAATTTTAAAATTGCAACAATATTTTATTCATCATTTTCACCTTTGTAGTGTTGTATATGTCTGAATGCCTGTTTGTGCTATACCAGGGACTTAAGCTACCTGCATAATCTTTCTCTTTCATTTAATTTATGTCTCGTTATGGATCTACCGCCTAAAATCTTTACAGCTTGTTGGGAAATCTTTGCAAGTGCTGGGAAACAAACAACATCAGGAGTTAGTAATGTTTTACTGTAAAATTTTCTACTCCATAGTTGAATATGTGGTAATTAAGGTAAATTTATAAAAGCTGAAACACATCTGAGATAACTCTTTATTCTGAAAAAGTGCATGAGATTTTTAGTTTTGAAAACAGGTACTTAATGTTCTTCTCTTCTGCACTGAATTTAAACCTAACAGTTTAGACTAAATGAGCTTTCCTAGACAAAGACATTTTCCACCTTTTTGGTGATTTTAGCTGAAACCATCTCTCTGAAAACAGTCTTTCCTTTGGTAAGCTAGTATGGGCATCAGATATGTCTGAATATCAAATCTTTATTTTCAGCCATCAAGTTTTATCGTCTAGCCATGCAGCTTGTACCTGATATAGAGTTTAAGATCACCTATACACGGTCCCCAGATGGTGATGGAGTTGGAAAGAGGTGGTAAGTATGAAATTTTACTAATTAGGTAGGAGTACTGAAATATGACATTTTATTTCTGAAGGATATCAATACTCTGCTGTAATATGCAGCTGTATCTTAGTATCTAGAAAACATACCTACTCTCAGTTGAATAGACTATATTTTTCTAAGACAGTAACAGGCTTGTTTGGAGCTAGCTAATTTCAGGGGGAGGGATTGCAAATAGTTATGTTACTTAATTTACAAAAAAGCATCAGTCATGATTTTGATTTTTTGATTTTCAGATTTAGGATCATATACAAAGCTGTAGATGACAAAAAGATTAATTCGTTAAAGCTTCATACAAATAAAATAAGCATCTTAATTAAGCAGAGGAATAAAATTTTCTTGTGCTAACATGGCCAGATGATAGCATTTTCAGTAGAGCAATAGATTTAGAAGGTCAAAGATTGCAATCTGAGTAGTCTAGTCTTTCATCATTACACTCATCGCAGTGCCCGTAGCCTCGGTACAGCGGGTGTGTGGTGACGTATGGCTGGCATAACCTGAGCCCAACACTTATGTTTAAGGAGGGCCAAAACTTCTGTTCCAGCCCCTGCAGCCTAACATAGACAAGCTTATGGAACACCTTCCCAAATTCTTGCTTACTCATAGCAGCCATTGGTGCTGCTGATAGCTGCATCAAAAAAATCAAGAGTTTTAACATGGGGAGTGAAAAAGTAAAGCACAACCATGTCCCTGTGGTATTACTAGCTCAGTCTTGTTGCCCCAGGACAGTACAGCTCCATTGCAGCTGTTGACTTAATGTATAAGAGTGCAAGATGATCTAAGTGCTTTATTTCCATCCATTAGTTTCATTTCTGAATGGGTTGCTGACATGAAATCTTTGATGTGCATTTGTGCACTGGATCATGTGCTATAAGTCATGTAAAAATCTTAGTTTTCATAGGATTATTTTCTTACTTTAGCATCATTTTCTCCACTCCATTGAGACTCTCACCTGAAGCTGGGCTGGAGTAGTCCTTCTGGAGGGTGGGAAGGCTCTGCAGAGAGATCTGGACATGCTGGATCAATCAGCCAAGGCCAATTGTGTGAATTTCAACAAATGTGAATTTCAGCAAATGGGTCCTGTGCTTGGGTCACAACAACACAACAACCCCCCTGCAGAGCTACAAGCTGGGGGCAGACTGCCTGGAAAGCTGCCTGGAAAGCTGCCTGGAAAGCTGCCTGGTGGAAAAGGACCCTGGGTCCTGGTTGACAGTTGGCTGAACATGGGCCAGTGTGGCCGGGAAGGCTGGTGGCATCCTGGCCTGTCTCAGCAATAGTGTGGCCAGCAGGACCAGGGCAGGGATTGTCCCTCTGTACTCAGCACTGCTGAGGCCACACGTGGAGTGCTGCATCCAGTTCTGGGGCCCTCACTGTGAGAAAGGCATTGAGGGGCTGGAGTGAGTCCAGGGAAGGGCAGAGGAGCTGGTGGAGGGTCTGGAGCACAGGTCCTGTGAGGAGCAGCTGAGGGAGCTGGGGGTGTTTAGCCTGGAGCAAAGGAGGGTCAGGAAAAATCTTACTGTTCTCTACAACCACCTGAAAGGTTGTATTGAGGTAGGTGTTGGTCTCTTCTCCCAAATAACAAGTGACAGGACAAGAAGAAATGGCCTCAGGGTGTGCTTTAGAGTGAGTATTAGGAAAATGTCTTCACAGAAAGGGTTGTCAAGCCCTTGAACAGGGTGCCCAGAGAAGAGGTTGAGTCACTGTGCCTGGAGGTTTTTAAAAGATGTGTACATGTGGCAGTTAAGGACATGGTTAAGTGCTGGATTATTGGTTGGGCTTAGAGGTCTTAGATGATCTTAGAGGTCTTTTCCAACCTAAATGATTCTACGATTCTGTGGATTTTTATTTGGTTTTTTAAATGTTGCTGTACTGTTCCCAGCACTTAGTAGCAGTGAGGGAAAAACAACCAGTAGTCTCAATTGTTATTCTACTGTTTGAAAGCAGTATTTGTAAAGATGTATTTTATTGGAGAGATTTTAGTTGTGGTGTTTGTGCTTTCTGAATTACTGTTGTAGGTGTTTCATATAGTCTTGATGAGAAAAAACAAATTACACAATTAGATTTGAAAAAACAGTTTACAGTGTGGCGTGTAGGTACTGGGACTGACCATTGTACTCATCAAAATAAAAGAAGGTATGTTCAGTGCAACATCTTACTGTAGTCTTAGTTAGGACAGGCTCAACATAATTGTCTTCTCTATGATACTCCAAAACCCATTGGTAGGTCTACTAGTTGCATATATTCTCAGCTCATTCTGTTAGAGTAGAATTGAATAGTATTAAAAAGTGACTGGAAGATTTCTTAATTAGCTTATATACCAAGTCAGGGGAAAGAAAGTGTTTTGAGATGTGCTCAAGGAGTTTTGTGTCGTTTCTGGTTGTTTGGGCCAAGCAAGCAAGCAGCTATTGAAAGATCATATTATGACATAGGACTTAAATTTAGGTTTCTTTTTTTAATGTGGTAATGTTCTTTTGTCATGTAGTAATCCTTCAAATTTACTGATGAGTAGCAAGCTTATTGTTTTTGTTCTGCTATCTTGTTCTGGCTCCTGAAATTTATTATTTCTACCTATTTACAGAATAGGTACAAAAGTAGTTTTCCATCTTTACTGTGAAATAAACCCACCAAGGATCACTGTTTAGTGAATAACACAAGCGTGAAAAATAATCCTTAATTGTTCCAATATCTTACATCATGAGGATTACAAAATACAACTTCTCATTAACAGCACTATTTCCTGTGTATGCCATATCTTAGACAAAGTAAAACATGAGATTTGTCTTTACATGAGGTCAAGAAATTTTTCAGTGATTTCAATAAAAAACTCTTAAATACAAAAAAACCAAACAAACCTGGAATGGGAATTCAATGAAAAAAAAACCCTGTTGTTACTCTCAGAGGCATTCCAACAATGTCTTAATGACCTTGATCATACTTCAGTAGTTGTTTTATTATATGATGAAATGAGACTGCTGTAAAAACGTGTAGGAAACAACTCTATGGAATGAGAGTAAGGCAATGGATTGATGCCAAGATGAGGACATCTGTTGGTATGTTTTGTCCAATATTACAGTGTTGGCATTGCCCCTTTTCTAGTGTTGAGGATAGCAAAGAGGATGACAAAATGGCAGATCTCCTGACGGATTTCCAGCAGCAGTTAACTCTTCAGGAATCTTCAGTCAAACTTTGTCAGCCTGAAGTTTATGTCAGCCAAACTCACATTTCAGGTAAGAGTTAAGATACACTAATAGTTAAGAGGCAGAATTTATATAGAGGTTTCACTTTATTAAAACATTTGTCTCCTTCATTAAAAAGCCACCTTTGAAGAAGTGCATACATTATCTCTTTTTTTACTTCTGTAGTTAGATACAAAGGAGAAAAAAATTATCAACTAGGTAAACAAATGTTGTTCTCATACAAGATCTTATCTTTTATCACATAAGCTTTTTCCATGTAGTATTTCTGAGTAGAATTTTCAGGATCAGAGGCATACTTAAAAGTAGCAACTTCTAGGAATGGACTTGGTGAAGTAAGTGTATTCCTGTGTTCCTTCTGGTTCTTTTGGTTTGGTTTGCAAATACAGTTATTATTACAATTTTTAAGTGTGAGTAAGAGACAATTGTTTTGTAGACTATGCATCTTTACATTTCTTGATTTTATCTGATTCTGAGATTTTTGCAACAAGTGTGTTTCTAGGGTTAGAAAGACTATATAATAAAGCTAGAAAGTCTTTTAAAGGTTAATGATTTTTAGTGCTTCAGTTTTAGGACAGTTATCCTGAGACATCCTTATGAGATCTAAATTGTCGAGACTATATATGAGCTATGATCTCTCTTTAAAAACAGATGCCTTTGTTCTGCATCTTAAATTATCAGTTGCACTTTGAAATCTTGGCCTGATCTCTTTTGTTCTGGTCAAGGAAAGAAAGTGAGTAAAACAAAACAAAACATAAAGAAAACAAGGTTTTAAACATTATTTTATTTTAATAGCTGGGGCATTGTACACTTGGGAAAATATATTTTCTGGTTTTGCCAGTAAACACAAGATGTTGCAGACATTACTCTAAAATGATCTCAGGAGATGTGTACTTTGAGCAGCAATGTTGGTCTCTTTCTT
Organism: Horornis vulcanius; assembly: GCA_013401035.1. Taxonomy (NCBI): domain Eukaryota; kingdom Metazoa; phylum Chordata; class Aves; order Passeriformes; family Scotocercidae; genus Horornis; species Horornis vulcanius. The sequence goes on from VZUA01017018.1 coordinate 50,013, forward strand.
GATTTATATTCTGCTTTCCAGCCAGTCCTGTGTTGTAGTATGTTTTTTACTGCCTTTTTAATAGCAGAATGAAAACTGTTAAAAAAATCACATCTGCTTCAGAAGTTAGTAGGCTGAAAAGGAATTGAAAGGATCCTTTATAGATATCATATCTAATCTATAGTGACCTTTTAAGTTAATTTTTTTTTTTGTTCTCTGGCATTGGGCTACAATGTGAAAAGTAGGATTTTTTAATGGAAAGACAAAAGCAAAATGTAGAATTATAAATAACCTGTTGATTTACAGGTTGCATCTAACAAGGATTTCTTTTATCTTTTTAGCGTTGCCTATGGAAGTACTAATGTACATTTTCCGATGGGTGGTTTCAAGTGACTTGGATCTAAGATCATTAGAGCAATTATCTCTTGTTTGTCGAGGATTTTACATTTGTGCCAGGTATTGTAGATAATTTATCTACAGTGAAACTTCTCTTTGCACTAAGTATGTCCTGCTTTTCCTTCCCATGGACATGTTCATGTTAAGCTCCTTGGAGTGCTAATCAGTTTTTGAATGCACTACTAAATGGTATGTGAGATAGATGACTTTACTGTAATAAAAGTCTCGCAGAGAGTATTACTTGCTCTGCCTTGTTTGCAAATCAGTGTTTCAGGTCTCCAAAATACTGTTATGGTCTGTTATGTTATCATCCTCATATGGCCGCACAGATAAGTGCCAGGGTGCTGCACTGTTGTGGTTCTGTACTTGGATGAAAGTGACACTCAGTTCTTCAGTTTCACTGGGAAGAGGCAAAGACTTTCAAACACTCCAGATTAAATAAATTAGTCCAGAATTTTAAATTATGTACTATTTTTGTTCAAGAAAGTTTCTTTTAATTGCATCTGAACTAAGAGAGTGTTACTTTGATACATAAAAGCTAAACAGGGTTTGTAGGGAAGTTATGGGGTTTGCTTTTTTCTCGTTTTCACTAGAGATCCTGAAATTTGGCATCAAGTCTGTTTGAAAATATGGGGCAGGAGCTGCAATAAACTTGTTCCATATGCATCTTGGAGGGACATGTTTTTGGAAAGGCCTCGCGTTCGATTTGATGGTAAGCTTTACTTTTGGAAATAATTCTAACTGTGTGTGAAAGAAACAGTCAGGTGGGTTTGATGTTTATGACACTGTTGTTGTTAGACCTAATCTGAATTTGTTTGTGTATTTCAATTTGTAGTGTATCTGCAAAGAGAAGGGAAAGGTGCAAGGGATGAAAATAAAAACTATGTATTTAAGTAACACAAACATTTAAATAACAAAACTCAGAAGTTCTAGATTGTTGGTTTTCTCATCATAAATATTTTATGTTCTTAGTTTTTGTTCATATGTCTTCCTTTTCTGTAGGTGTATATGTCAGCAAGACAAAATACATACGTCAAGGGGAGCAGTCTCTTGATGGTTTCTATAGAGCATGGCACCAAGTGGAATATTACAGGTAGAGCTGTAGTACAATGAGTGAGTGAAATGTTTCTCTCTCTTAAGTTCTTTAAATCCACCCCTGGCTATCACAGACAATAATCATTCTGTAAAACTGAATGGGGCTGCTACAATGTATAAAGCAATGTGTATTTTTTGAGAATAGGTTTTAAAAATAGGATTTATTATGATAATTAGAAATGAGCTTAGAAACATCTCATCCTCACTTAAACCACGTTATATGGCAAAGGCTTGAATGTTTATAACAACTAATGTTTATCTACAGATTTCTTTCCGTAAACGACTTTTGCTTTACATGTCTGATACAACACATGACACAATTCAGCAGAGAGAAAACAGGCGATTATACAAGATTAGTCATTTAGCATATCCATAATCAGTTATTAAAATCAAGAGGCTGGGCTTTCTCATCTTGCTGTCAATGCCTTGCCATTTGTTTCCTCAGGTTTTTGGGTTTTTTTTTGGTTTGTTGGTTTTTTTTTGTTTTTGTTTGTGTGGTGTTTTTGTTTGTGTTTTTTTGTTTGTTTGTTTTCGTTGGGGTTATTTTTTTGTTGTTTTTTGCTGTTGTTCATCTTGCTGCTCCCAGCGTTTATTGTTTCATTCTGCTGCCCCTTCTGAGGCTGGAAGCTGTTCGTAGAAACCATTGAACCTGATGGCTATTGCTGTGGTCTCACACATTAGCACAGTACTTGAGTACTGTAAAAATCAGTCAGATTCCAGAACCTGTAAAAGTCCGTATGACATTGCTAATTCTGTACTGATACTGTAATTGAGATTTTGTTGCATTAGTCTCAGTGGATAGGAATGGAAAAACTTGAGGTCAGTTTTGATCGCAGGGTTAGTTTTATCTTTGCTTTGATGGAGGTGACAAAACTTTGTAACTCTTCATAACTTCCTTTTTGAATATTCATGACTCTCTTTTGATTTCTGATCTTTTTTTCTGTTATGTGTGAAGAAATGTGTTTTCA
>VZUA01017027.1:0-16874 GCA_013401035.1 Horornis vulcanius
AAGGAAGGTATTGCCTAACCTGTGGGGGTGTAGAAGGCTTCAGGGGAAGGCATCCTGGAGACTTACGGAGTAAAGACACACCACAACAAGCTTGCTTGTTAGCTGCTCTCTGTTTCACAGATTAAATCTCTTTTTGATTAGTCTTGAAAATAGACAAAAATCAAACACCAAAGAACATATTTTCTTAAGGAATTTTTTACATATTCCACATTTTACAACATAATGATGAATGGCTGAAGGAGCTGGGGTTGTTTAGCCTGGGGAAAAGAAGGCTCAAGTGCGATCTTATTGCTTTCTACAGTTACCCGAAAGGTGGTTTTAGCAGCGTGAAGACTGGTCTTTTTTCACGAGTGACAAGTAGAAACAGTTTCAAGTTATGTTCTTGGAGGTTTAGATTGGGTATTAGGAAAAAAAAATTCTTCACTGAAAAGGTGGTGAAGCATTGGAACAGGTTCCCTAGGGAAGTGGTGGAATCACTATCCCTGGAATGTAGATGTGGCATTAAGGGACATGAGGAGCTGACTGACCTGCAGTGTTAGGTTGATGGCTGGACTCAGTGACCTTAGAGATCTTTTCCAACCTTCTCTGATTAGAAATGTCAGTGCAGAGGACTAAAACATTACACAACTGCTGACAGCTCAACTAACTAAAAAACACATATCCATGGACAGGACTAATGAAGCATCTGTATTTCTACCTTTCTGCCTTCCTTGAGAAGAATTTTTTTTTTAATGAATAAATATATCTTGTCATATTCCAATAATCTGTAATATAGACCAGCAGTAGAGAACTGTGTGCTGCTTCTTCAAAGTATGGGTTCCATATTCACTGTGTCCCAAACACTTCAAGATGGTTTGACCTAGGAATGATATACCCAGCTTGCAACTCTGAGAGACTGCTCTGCAACCAGGGACCACTGGAGCACAACAGCACCATGATAGGGTCCCTTGATGACCTATCCTAAGAAGGAAGGCAGATAATCCATGCTTCCACCAAGGATTTCTCTGCTAGAAATTTTTAATTAAATTTTTAAATTTTTGATTAAAATTTTTAATTTTTAATTAAAAATCGAATTTTAAAAGTAATTTCTAATTACCTAGTCAAAGTGATAAAGAATGTTTGCCAGTGATTTATTCTGCTTTTATAGCTCTTCTCTATTATGTAAGGTATTATTTCTGTCAGGAAAAAATTAATTTCCATAAATAATTCAGAAATTATTTGCCCTTTCAGATATTTGATTTCATGTGGTGTCTTGGGTTATGGAACCAAAAAATATGTATTCTATTCCATCTGTTGAAAGCAGTTGAGGAAATGTGGTTTTTTCTTTATCTCTTGTAACTGCAGGGGAAGGGGGGTGGATGCTTTCTGATAATGGCCCAGCTGTTAAAACCAGGTGGGGTAATGTTTCTTATCTCTTTCACCACTCATCTTCCCCCGGGGATGTCTGCTGATAATGGCCCATTAGGGCTCACCAATCACATGACACATTACATCATCCCATTGTGAGATGCTACACCCAGTGTTGGGGGGGGGCAGACTTGCTACCTGGATAAAAGGGAGAGGGGAAAGCACCAACGAGTCAGTTCCTACCCTGAATTCTTGAGAGGAAGACTGGACTCATCTGGTCATCACTGGACTTTTCTACAGGATCATCTGTACTCCACAGAATCACATCTGTTACTCCAGAAGGATTCATCTGGACTGCTTCTAACACCCTGACCCACAGGGTGTCAGGTCACATCCCTGACTCTGTCAGGGGTTATCAGTTTTTTTCCTGTTTGTTTTGCTTGCTTGTCTTCCTGTACTATTACTTTTCTTTAATATTCCTAGTAAAGAACTGCTATTCCTATTCCCAAATCTTTGCCTGAAAGCCCTTAATTACCAAATTATAATAATTTGGAGGGAAGGGGGGTTACATTCTTTGTTCCGGGGAAAAATCCAGTTTTCCCTGGCAGATACCTGTCTCTCTAAACCAGGACATGTGGTCAAGCAGATAGTACAATTAAGCAAGATTCTTGAATTTTTTTTTTTAAGAAAAAGTAAATATTTAATTTTACAACATTGCTTTCGTCTGGTTTTTTTTAGAGATTCTTTCAGAAGTTCCTGTCTAAGGATCAACATAAATACAGCTAAAATATTGACTTAAGTGAAAGTAAGCTCTCAGCTGCTCTGCTGGTTTCTTCCGTTTCTAAGTGGGTCCTGAATTTGTATGTGGTGGATCCAAAGCTGTGGAATGCAGAAGAGCTAACAGATGCACAGTACCAGTGGGTTAGCTGTCGGCACAAGAAGGACAGTTTCAGCTGTGATAAAAAGTGATAGCAGCATCAAATTGACCAAAATATTTTTAGCATGTCTGGTGTAGAGATTTTTACTAAGATGCAATACAAAGTAGATAGAGATGTTATAATTTTTCCTCTTATGAAGCACTAAGATGACAATTCATAAATCAAAAAGAAGTAAAGTTTGTCTACTTTAGAATAATACTGGAAAACTGCTGCAGTTCTTACCTTCGTTATTCTTTTAGCCAGTGCTATTATCCTGAGTCTGTGAGCTGTAAAATGATTAATGATCATGTTTATTTCCACACAGAATTGCTGGGAGAATGGTTATTTACTTACACTAACGGCAGCAAAAGGGAAATCATGCACTCATGACTAAACACCAAGATAATCATCAGAGGATGCAATGAGTGTTTAAATAAAAAATCAGAGACTGGAAAGTGAGGTCTAAGAAAAGTAGAGGAAAGAGGGGAAAGAATTTTTTTTAAAAAGGAAAGAAAAAGCAACAGCAAGAAGTGGGAAAAAAACTCATCATCATGTAAACTAAATCAAGAGGTTAGGACATGACCTTTGCATCAGCAAAAATCACATGCTTCAATTTCCACAATATCTGGGTAAGATCATGTTCTTTCAGTAATGATGCTTCATTATGTTCTGTCTTATACCTTTGAAAACGCACATAACAACATCTGACATCTCAAGATAAATGATACACAAAAGTGAGAGCAATGAAATGCTCCCCTGCTACAGCTACAAAGGCAATCCCTTGATGTTGCGTCTTTTCTCCTGCTCTTTTCAGGCTGGCTAGCAGGTGCAGGGGGCTGGGGGCAACATACCCCTGGGTCCAGGAATGAAGGGCAGGCACAAGAACCTTACCGGAGCCTTTGGGGAGAGGTCTTTTGGCGGTGCAACAGCTAATTTGCAGCGTACAGACAGGCAAGACACGACACAGCCTCTGAGGGTGTTGATTAAATGGGGTTTATTCAGGGGGTCCCACACCAGGGAGGAGCATGGCTCCCCCCTGGAGAGAGCAGGAGGCAAGAGCCTGCACCCTCCAGAGGGTTCCGGGAGGGAGAGGGAGAGGGAGCGCCAAGGCCTCGTGCTACCCCCTTAGGTGACTTCCAGCCAGGGGCCGGTCCAAGGCTTGGACCAATGGGGTATTGATAGGGGAGGAGAAGAGGGGTTGGGTCATCGAGGATGAGGTGATGGACAGGGTTTCAATGACTGGCAACTTAGGGGGGTTACAACTTAGTAATTAACAGAGTGAACAGAATCATTTAAGACGAACCAATCACCACACCTTGAGATAAGAAAATGGGAAATGATCCCTTTAAAACCAAGAAACTTGAATAATACATACTTCTTTTTTATGGTGTCAGCAACTTCTGAGTCTTAATCTACTCTGGATAGACCACCCATGATGAGAGAAGCTGAAGTTGATGGATCATGTGTGCCTTTAATGCTTTTGTTGAGTCTCTTTTACCCAGCTCAGGAAGGCAAACAACAGCCATATCAGTTAAAGACCTCCGAATGGTGACAGAAAAATTCGTAATTTTTATCTTTATTTGGGAAGGGGAAACTTCAGTTTTCACTCATGTTTATGTCTGTGATTTTTATGGGTCTATGGAAAATGCACCTTCAGAATTTTTCTGGTATTTCCAGCATGCACCTGTCATCAAAATTCAGTCAAGTTAATAAAAAAAGCTTGTATTTGATTTTAGCATTATCCTTAGGTAAGTTTTTAGAAGTTTATGTATGTAGAACCAAAGGAGGGGAGGCAAGACAATCCACTGGTCCAGTATGAGTCAGTGTCAGAACTGAAAATGCAGTACATGGTTAGCTGTGTCTGCACAAACTTATCCAAGTCAGAAAGCTGCATCACTTCAGGTGCTATGTCCTAAAGAATGCAGTTGTACTGGTTCAGGACGTGTGCTGATGTATTTGCACAGTGTTCCACTGCCACCTGGATTTACAGGACCAAGCGTGCACTAGCTTGAAAATCTCCTAACTCCATCCCAGCATATAGTATAAACATGGGTAATGTTTAATAAAAAGAGTTTAAGGAAATTGAAGTATATGTCCAAGACATAAATTATTACACACTCAAGTCGTTTACCTTTGTAAAGATAAACAGAACAGATGTTTGCCCATTAAGGATAGCTTACATTCATCTCTTGACAGAGTTGTATCCTGCTGAGTGTATAAGAGAGGCAAGCCAGTACGCTGAAAAGGTAAATGTGTCCTGTCACTCTGGAAACAAAGTCCTTTAAAGAAAGAAAACAGTAAAGAGGAAAGTCTTCCTGGTATTTATTTTTGTAGTATACAAGTTAGGTGGATAAATAATATTCACATCAAAATGTATGTGTGTTGGGAAAGGGTTAACAGGAGGAAGACTTTCTTAATTGATCTAGATGTTTATGACACATCACATATTTAGCTTCATCTTCTGGTATGTGGCAACATAATAGATTAATAGGAAGATAGGGCCACCACCCAAGCTTCTGGTAATATGATGCAATTCCACTTTTCTTATCCTTGTCTGTAGTGTTCCTTTTACTAGATTGGTAACTTCTGATGAGAACAGTCAGTGCTTTGCAGTATAATTTCGTTCTAATCTGTGTCAGCAACTAAATTATGGCAGCAACCTGAACTCTCAATAACCCATGGGAATGGCTATATTTTCGTGCTGTACTGTCAGGATCATGCATCATATGACCCACATGTTTTTATGTTGGTTTACTGGCTTGTTGCTTATCAGTTGCTGGTTCCAAAGAATAGTGTTTGCAAAATATTTCTTTATGTTCTTTTGTAGTAAATGAGAAGGAAAAAAAGATCGATTCTGAAAAGTCAGTATGGCTGCTATGTAGTTGCTATACATGTATACTATGCCAATGTATACAGCTCCTATATATGTACACTATACAGTTAAAATCATAATTATTTACATTGTTGTCTTCTAAGTCTAGATAGTAGAAGTATTGTAAAAATAATCAAAGATGGCAAAACATTATTTCATATCCCTGGTCTCCTCTCTAATATTGAAAGTTAAAGAAGACATCTTTATACTCTCCAGTTGAAACCAATAAGTTACTGACACTGAATAATAAATAATAATAAAATAATAAACAGATATCACGGTGCTGTATTTTTTTTCTTTTCTGTCTGTAACCATATTTGTGATTCCAACCTCTAACAAAACTGAGAAAAGGGAAGCTGAAAGATTTCTATTTTATTTTTCTTCAATCTGATTTATGAAATCTTTTTAAAGACAGGGTAGAAGCTGTTAAAGCCCCAGACAATCAATATAATTTGGAATCAGTAATAATGGCTAGAATTTGAAAACAACATCAATATTTTTCAGTATTTATCCTGTTGGTTAAATATGATCAACTATACAACATATATTGTGTCATGCATATTTATTATTAAAAATTCTGTATTTTATGGAAACAATGTTGACAGCCTCACTTGTTCAAAAACATGGACATGATAGATTTCAGGCCACTGAAATCAAGGAAATTTGTTTTCAGAGTTGGTGAGAATTAAGAACATAAATGCATTTACTGATATTTTTATTTATAATCTTTTCAGATTCTTTTTGTCTCTTTTTTCACGTTTCCAAGTTCTGCAATAGTGGAGACTTGCAGGATCTCTTTTATTTTAATGGAACCTCATATTCTTGTTTACTGCCAAAGTTCCTGGCTCTGGATAAAATAAAAAATAATGTGCAACTGTGAAAAACATAAGCTGATCACCACAATTGTAATTAAATTACATTGAGAATTAACTGTAGTAAATATTCATGGGAAAATTCCATTTTAAAGGATACTGTCAAAATACATTACTCTGCAAAAAATACGATTGTGACAATGCATGTTTCTTTGCAAACTAGTGGCTTGAAAAATGCTACCTTGGTTGTCCTTGGTACCAAAGAAATTGAAGACAAGCTGACAATATGTGTTATTTTCAGACTTATTAGGACTGTTGTTACCAACTATCACAAGTAGCAGTTTGACTGACTGGAGCTCAATACCTTCATCTAATTCTTTGGCTCTTCTGAGATTTCTGGAATTTTCATTTCATATATTTTCTTGATTTTTCTCCTCTCTAAGCGGTCAAGTGGAAATAATGATTTGTAAATAATGATGTAAATAAAAAATAAATTAGGCTGCATGCCAGTAATAAGATAGTAAAAATGAATGTGGTAAAGGTGTGGGAGATAATACGTCATTCAGTTGCAATACACTATGAGCTGATAGGCAAAGGGACTCTGTGGTGCCCTGACTGGCCTATCATTCCCATTTTCAGGACTTTCAGACTGCACAACAAAAGAGAAGCCACTGAAATGAAAACCCTGTCACATGCAGCATTAAAAAAAGGAGTGGAAAATGTTCTATAGACCATAATTTTTCATAGGCTGAGAGAAGAACAAGTATTTGAATTTTTTTGCTTTTATTTTTCTCTGACTGTCCTTGAATTTTCCATAAGACTGAGACAACTTCTCAGAATAGTTTTAGATCTGGAAGTCAGTGCTGATTAGCAGTTGCAAATACACCCTATAATATCTGGTTGTTTATTATCCAGTAAGTCCTAGGGCAGAACAAATACAGTGCTTTAAAGTGCCATAGAACTAAAAGTCACTTTTCACTAAAACCAATAATACAGTTCTCTGGTGAGTAAATTTGAGATGGTGTTTCTAATTTAACACTGTCTATAAAAATACCTGAAGAGAACTTTTATGGTGTCTTGTAGCTATGCAATGTATGGACAGATAATGATGGTGGTGAGGAACTGAATTTTTTCTTCAGACATATAAATACAGGGCCTGCCCATCTGAATCATCCCTGTGTTGTTGAAGCCAACAAGTGATAAATTGCTGTGATTCAAGGGGAAACCTTCATGAGCTAGGATTACATCATCATGCTAGGATTACAAAAATGAGGGTCTCAAGCTGATGTTCACCTGAGAACTGACTTCTTGGATAGACACTTGCATGTAGTGCCGGTATGTAATGCTGAGATCTTTTTTTACCTTTCTGCCAAGATTATAGCAGTAGCTGATGCCTAGAAGCCTCAGCTAAAAAGAATTCACTAGGGATGTCAGATGCCATTTTTTAGCACCTTATTCCTTAGACAGTGATTAAATCTCAGCTTTTAAGAGAGAAGAAATAGTTCTATGGAATAGGGAGTGACCCACAAAGTTGAGGAGTCAGCCGAGTAACATAGTCACACCAATGTGGCTACATACATTCTCCTTTATTCTTCGCAAAATGACAGCTTATATACAGTTTAATATTGTTTACAAAGCAAGCATTTTCCCCATTGTCGTGCAGCACACAAGAATGTAANCTAGAAGATGTGCTTTTAAGATGTTTCTTGGGTTGTCAGGAGAGGTTACCTTAGCCAGGATATTGCTGGTGTTTGAATTTCTTGCACTGTTTCTCCACTCATGAGAGACATCGTTTCAGAGGAAGGCAGTTATTTGCATTTGCCTTCAGGATGCTGGCATTACCTGTAGTTCTGTTGTAAGCCAGTATTTCTAGTTAAAGCTGCAGTCACCTACAGGTGTCAAAAAGCTTTCTATTTCCCTCCAACACATAATCTGTCGTCTAAGTTTCTGAACTGGATCCTTCACTGACTAATCTTGGAAGTGTGAGAGCTGGCTCATGGTTGGAGAAAAGTGAGATAGTGGAGAGAGTGAGTGCTCTAGAGACATATGCAAGGTTTCTTTGAGTAGCTGTCTGGTTTGTACCACTGTTGACCTCTTGGGTTTATAAACTGCTAGATTGGACATTATGAAAGAATTAGACAAGGTTGGCTGGGATCCTTGGGAGCTTAGCTGTGTTCTGCAGCCAGGACACTATGAATGGACTGGCATTTGCGTCTCATCTCTTTCTCAGGGCTAACAATGCCTTAAGCAGAGGCAGCAACAAGGACAAACTTACCAAAGCTTTTGCTTTTGCTTGTGGCAAGCCTATCAAATTTTGTGCTTTACATATCTGACTCATTTATTTACCTTTTCTCTCCACCCTCATGAACATCTATAGTATCAGTAACTGCCATATTTACAGTGCAATGACACAGCTTTTCTTTGTCTCTCTTATGCCATGAGGCAGATGTTACTGATCAATCTGCCAGGTAACTGTGTTTGATGTCCAAAGCCCCAAGGTACAAGGGAAAGTGTGGTGTTTGGCAGGTTTCACGGAGAGCTTGTTTTACCCTAGCTGCTGCCTCCCGCCACACTCTCTGCTGCTCCACATCACCAGATTCTTCTATCATGGGAATTAGTTGAGAGACTATGCACACCCCAGGCAATTAAAAAGTTGAGAAGTCAACAATTAATTTGTATCATATTCTGGCTGGGGCTGTGGCATTGTGGATGGTGTAGGACAAGGGAGAGAGTAAAAAGAAATGCTGTGATAAGGCTATCATTGATTTTACCTTTAGTTTTTAAAGGATAGTTTTAAGCTGCTAAGAAAATCAAATAAATACATTAATAAATACGAAGCCAGGGAGACCTCAGTGCCATTACATACTCCCCGTGTGATCAGCTGTGTAAAATACTCAGTTCTAGTTGCATTATCCATATTGACTGTTTCTCCCAGATAGGCTAAGAAGAGTATAAAAATGCCAGTCTTGCTCTGCTGAAGTTAATGATAAATCTCTTATTGACTTACATGGGATAAGTTTCAAGGACATTGGAAATACCTGTAAATGAGCCAGTGATGAGCAAATGATCTCCCCATGAAAAGCTGTGTTCCATTCTCAGTCTGTGGCTCTAGCCAGCCATACTAGTCACACATTTACATGACAGATTGCTAATTTAGAATTACTGTATTATTAATTACAAAGGCTAGATTAAATATGTAAGATGTTTATGGACTGCTTTTAAATGCTGGGTCATGGCCTTCTCTGGGTATTAGAAAGATTCAAGCAATAGGAATTTGGTATTAAAATAGAATCACATAAATATATCTGAGGTATATTCAATGCCTTCTAAATATAAGCTTTGAAAGAAGCCAGAAATTGCAGTCTTGTTTTATACCACAAGCCCTGTTACTTACATTGTTTCTCATTTATTTCATTATTTATCTTAAAATTATTTCAGGAAGGTAATAAAAGTTAACTTTTATTTGATTTATTATCTGACAGCCGCAGTGTAGGTTTCAGTAGAATAACAGAACCTGTTGTGTGTGTGCGTAAACACTTCATATTCAGCAAAAGCACACTCTTTGCTTTACTTAAATTTGCTTCCTTTGTGCCTAGAGTGACCAGAGTTTTCCATAAGGGTTTTTTGTTTGTTCGTTGTTGTTGTTGTTGTTTTGTGGGTTTTTTTTTAGTGATGCCATCTAAGTTTTAGCTTTGATCCTGCAGGTCTGAGAGACCTTCAGCTTTGCTAATTCTTACCTTATGCAAGAGGTTCATCACATAAAGTATGAATATCTAGGGCCCCCATTTGAGGAGGTGGGAATGGGCAATGAGAGCTGTGCTGGCTGGGAGCAGATGTGTCTGGGGCAGACCCGGGATGCTTTGTTGCACAGTTCTGTGTGAGAATGAGTGGACAAGCCTTCTACTGAGTCTGTAAGAAGAAAGAAAGGCTTTGGTCTGAAGGACTGCAAGTAGCACATATTTGCCAACATAAAAAGTACTTCACTGTTACAAGCTAAAGGAATGAAATTGGTAACTTATCACAGAAGAAAATACACCCTCAGTTTATGAGCTCAATCAGAAGAGATGGTGTGGCTGTGTAATCAAGAGATGTTGGGCAATGCAAACATGAAGTAACCATCTGTTTTCCTCTAGGCTTTAACAGACCTTATATTTTATTTCCATTTTGAAGAGTTGTCTTTATGGTTCATTTGTCCCCTCCCCTTTCTTCTCTCAGTTTATGCATGTGATGAAGTGTTAGTGCACTTATCAGGCAAGGTTTCTGGTAATGTTTCAGTTTATAGCCTCAGCCTTTCCATGAGCAAACATTCTCAGCAACCTTTAGCCTCTCTCTTTTCCTGAGTTGCTGCTTCTAGTTTTTCACCTTGAAGTGCCACCTAGTACACTGGAGGGAGGGTAGAGGTGAAGGAAGGGACGGGGATAGGGAAGTGCGGGAGAGAACGATTGTACAGCCTGTCTTTGAATCTACAGAGTGGAAATCTCTTTCTTTCTATCCAGGAACAAAATCAGTGTAGAGTATCTGAAAGAAAGAGATTTAGAAGACAAAAAGAAATGGGAGAGCACACACAATGGGTCTAAACTGAGCAATGATGAAGCAACCATTATTGGTGCTGGCCATTTGGCCTTTGTTATCCTCACTGCAGCTGCTGAAGCAAGTGGGTTCAAATCGGTGTAGCAACAACAGTTATGTGATCAATGTGATGCTCATGAATTACTCGGATTTCCCATCAAGTACTGAGAATTTGGAGTCAGCTGTGAAACAAGCCTTGGAAAGGGTACAAAAGGAATTTCAAATGACAGGTAAGCCAATTGGTTACCCCTCTCTTTTTGTGATTTCTTGTCACACTTTGTGTCATAGTTTTATACTCATCTGACCTTTAGCAAGGTGCTTCTGAGAGAGGCTCCTTGCTTGCCCATCTTATGTAGATCTTATGGAAATAATTACCTCTCTTTGTATAAAAAGAAGTGCTCTACAAATGGGCAGAACCATATACGTTTTCATGGTGTTTGGGCAGACTCTTCCTGTGTGCTGCTCTGGAGATGTTCACCTAAATTTGGTAACATGGAAATTATTGAACTGGATCTGACAAGACCAATGATCCATCTAGTGCAGTAATTGGGTTGGCCTTGCTTCCTCTCCTGACTGGATTAGCCTCTACTTTCTGAAAATAATTTTCCTCTTGACCCCATCTGTTGGCCACATCATATTCTGAAGAGTGAAGTATCTGCAGTCCTTATTTTCCTTCATTTAGAGTCATGTTGTTTTTATTTATTTTGATATCTTACCTCTCAACATCACCAATCTACTGTCACTCTCTAGAATATCATGGGAAAAAGAGATTGCAAGGAAATAATAATAAAAAAAAATAATATCTATTCCCTATCTGCCTTCTAGTTTAAGAGATTTTGTCCAATTTTATTGGAAAGTGATCTCACAGTTTCTTCTTACAGAGCCTTAAAAATTAGTCTAGTAATGGCCAACACTAGAAGTACTTTTTACTGAAAGTACTAACACTCAACAGAAGTCAGCAGTCCATATTGGAGCAGACTTCGCAGTCACATCCATAGTAGTGGGAGTTAGGTTGTAGGCAGATTTTGCAGAAGCAGGGAGACCTTGTAGTGTAAGACTGCTCTGACCTGTGTCAGGAGGAGAGGGTTAACAATGTATTAGCGGTTACCTGCAATTCATGATGCTGTTTGCTTTACATTTGTGTTACAGGAGAAAATGTTACAGTGGATGCCATCTTCCACCCCTTTACTTCATCACTCTATGTCTCACAAGGCTGCCGTACTAGCACCTGTGAAGGTGTGGAGCTCATCAAAACCATTTATGTGAGTAGCAGACTTCTTTCCTTCTGCTTGGGTGTGGATATGTGTCTCTGTCTTTCCTTCTTAACCTTTGATCCTGCTATTCAGCTCCAAAGAAATTTGACAGGGAGGTGAAGGTTTCAAAGAGAAGATGTTCCTGTATGTTTTGTGAAAAGAAGTAGGCAAATACTGGAGAGAGATTCTATGAATGCTTCCCAGAGACTGCCTTCAGCTTCTGGCTCCTTTTCGTATGCTTAAGCTGTCCTACTTTTTATATCTGCACAACTCTGTATGGTCAGACTGCCAAAGCAATCCATTAAAAAAACCCAAAAAATTACTAAAAAAACCCAAACCAACAACTCAAAAACCCAAAACAGCCTGAGCAGAGCAAAAAGGTTAGTTTCCATCTGATACAGATCCTAATCTGGTTCACCATCAGTTTACACAATACACAAAAGAGAGAGCTGTGGTGAGGATGGGGATATGTGGGCAGAGAAATCATTAGTCTGGCACTGTTACCAATGAAATGGTTATGGAACTATGCTCAAAGGGCAAAGATGAAGTGCATGCTTCTCACTAGATCACAGAAATCACGTGAGAGAAACTCTGTGAATACTTTAATATGAGGAAAAGCTTCAGTTAAAATCAGTGCATTACAAGGAGCCGTGTTTTGGAAGATTTTTACACCTCTAAGTGAAACTTGGACAATCCAATGAGAATTTTCAAGTCTACTAATCTATGACCATGCTCTAATCTTTGCTAAGAAATTGTCCCTCATGACACACAAAGATACAGGTCAGGCCTCATTTAATGGTCATGGAAGGATTTTTTTTTTAAATCCTAGTTTCATATGCACTTAACTAATAACTTTTCTGATACACAGGACCTTGTAATACCAACCACCCTGTCTTCTGCAAATGCAAACTCTTCTGGGGTGCGTTATTTCAAATGTGCAACCGTAGCAATATTTTAGTCCTTACTTGCTGTCTGTGTCTTAACCAATGTTGTACTCTATCTTTTTTTGACTTTCTGTGATTTTCTCCTCCTCCCCTTTATGTTTCTTCTTTTAAACTTTCTGTAGCTCATTTCCGACTCTTCTCTTGCTTTTGTGAGATAAATTCTGTGACTCCTCATATCCTACAATTTTCTTCATTCTCCCATCCTCCTCTCTCTGCCAGTCATCTGCTTTATCCCAAATGACCCTTTTTGATCCGTTGCAGGCTGCCGGCACACTTGGCTGTGCTGTCATAGGACCCGCTTGCACTTACGCCACCTACCAAATGGTCTCGTAAGTACCAATTCTTCCCTCTTATATTGTGATGTTAAAGATGTCTCTGCTGAACAAACTTGTTTTGTGAACAACAAACCTGCAGAGACATTGGTGTTTAGAGTACATCAGATACCTCATGGTCTACATTCAAGGCAGGAAGACTTCTTTCCGTAGCCACTCTGGTAGGTGGAAGAAAATCCCCTTCCAAAGGCTGTGAATGAAATTCCAGCTTTAGTAGGGAAACTTCTAATTCCTGACAGTAAATTGAGTGATTGATTGATTAACAGCCAGAAAGCAGCCCTGCAGAAAGGTTTCTGGGGGTGCTGGTTGGCAGCAGGCTCCGCATCAGTCAGCAGTGTGCCCAGCAGCACAGAGGGCAAACCCTACCCTGGGATGCATCAGACACAGCATCACCAGCTGGCCAGGAGAGGTGATTATCCAGCTGTACTCAGCAGTGGTGTGGCCTCACCTTGAGTGCTGTGTGTAGTCTGGGCCCCACAATTTCAGAAAGATGTGAAGGTCCTTGAATGCTTACAAAACTGGTGAAAGGGCTGGAAGGTATGTCCTTTGAGGAGCTGAGGGCACTGGGTTTGTCTAGTTTGGAGAAGAGGAGGCAGAGGGGAGACCTTGTTGCTTTCCTACAGCTTCCTGAGAAGGGCAAGTGTAGAGGGAGGTGCTGATCTCTTCTTCCTGGGATTCAGCTACAAGACAAGTGGGAATGACTCAAAGCTGTGTACATAGGTTGGACATTAGGAAGCATGTGTTTAGCGAGAGCATGGCTGAACACTGGAACAGACTTCCTAGAGAGATGGATCATACCTTAAGCTTATCATTTTTAAAAGGCATTTGGACAATGCAGTTAGTAAGTGGTCTAGTGGAAGGTGTTCCTGTCCATGGCAGGGGGTTTAGAACTAGATGATCTTTAAGAATTCTTCCAACCCAAACCATTCTATGTTTCTATGATTGACATGCTTTAGCTTTTGGTCAGTCCTGAAGTAGTCAGAATTGGATGATTTTTGTAGGTCCCTTTTAACTGAAAAAATTAATTTTCTTCTATTCTAAGTCTGTCAGAAAAAAAAAAAAAAAAGCCTTTTTAATTAGTGAAACACTCTCCCAGTCATTATTTATTACATCATCTATGTCTGTTTCTGTTGCAATAAGTAAAAACCCTGTAACTGGGTGTTATAAATGGTAGAACTTAATTCGAGATTTTCTTATTTGTGAAATGTTATAAATCTAACTCGAACCAGAATCACACTGGTATTGAGAAATCCTATGCATGTGAGCTATGTATGTCACAAAAGCACCAGCTGCAAGGAGCCTGGCAACTCAAGATAAAGGTTCATTTGCACACATTTGGAAACAGGCTTTGGTGGAAGTCGTGTTTCCTTCCTCATGATTGGACTCTGATCAGTCTGTACTTCTCGCCTGATGTATATCATGCAACGAACTTCCTCATCTTGAATCTCAGTGAAAACTTCCCGTAAATCAGAGCAAGCCATCATCACTCCCCTGATCAGCCGACCAGCAACAGAGAAAGGGAACTTTGTGAATATTCAGGAACACCGCACTGGACAAAGAAAGATGAAGTAATCCAAAATTCCAGCAGAAAACAGTATAAAGTAGACCTGTAAAAATCGGACTTTGTGAACAGGGGAGATACGGTGCAATAGAGGCCGCATCTCAGTTCACCCAGCTCTGATCCCGGGCTCAGAACTGTTTTCTTTGATCGTGGCTATCTCAGACTTTTAATACGGCTGTAAATCAATAAATTCTCTTTATTGATTAAAAATCTGGCTATTCATTTATAACACTGGGTAAGTGGATTTTACCTGGAAAACAAATTTTTTTCACAATAATGCCAACAACTCTTATGGCCACGGTTTTTGCAGGCAAAATTCCCCGTTACAAAAAACACTATACAAGAACAAAAATATTTTGAGTTTAGTCTGATAACATAGCAGCATACAGGATATACTTTTGTCCTGAAAAACTTACTGTCTCTGTGTATAAAATGATCTTTGTTTTACAAATTCCTTGTTAGCAGAGGGTTGCCTTAATTTTTTATCCCTGACTGCTGCTGTTGACAGCTGCTAAAATACACCTTTGTGAAATGAAAAGATTTTTCCTTTGAATTGTAGGAGTAAAGTTTTTTTGATGGCAAAAAGCTGTCACCCTGTAACACGGTCCCAATAAGGAGATTAAATCCAGCCCATGGTAATGGCAGCCCAGGAGCAGAAGCCTGTCCTGAGCCTTTGGACTCCTGTCACAGCCCTTGGGGCTGAAATGGTGTGTGGTACCCAAAAGGGCAGGGGTAATTGGGGACAGTGCAAGAAGCTGCCTAGAGCAGTTCAACAGGGCTTTTTGGTTCCAATACAGACTAGAAATCTGCTTGTGTTCTTGAGAAGCCTTCTGGTTCAGGTTCAAATTGTGTTAAACTAACTCAGGGCACAAGAGGAGAGGGAGGTGAGGATGGAAATCAGGTAGCTGCCTTGGTGCAACAGCAATCTGTTCAGGCTTGTCCTCTTATCTCTTCCTTCAGACTTGAAACAATACTGAGCCTGCCTCTGATCTCTGTGGGGAGTTTTGGACTGTCCTGTGACTACAAAGTAAACCTAACCCGCCTTCTGACCCCAGCCAGGAAACTGAACCAATTCTTCTATCATTTTTGGAGACATTCTGAGCTGCCATTCAAAACCACGACCTGGGAATCTGTCTACATTTACAAGAGAACTGAAACCTCAGAGGCATGCCTCTGGTAAGATCTGAACTTCACCTCTGACCAGCTGTTGAGAAATGCTGTCTCCACCCTCAGACATGGTTTCTGCAAAGTGTTCTTTCAGTCCTACACTTTGGGAGGTGCCTTACTACTGCCAAGAAATGAAAGAAAAGATGAATTGTGGCTTTTAACTGTAGCACTTACCTGAATGTTTCTCTCAGTCTATTTTAAATATTTGCAAGCCTTTGTTTTTCCTTTGGACAACATAGCCCACATGTTGTCTGTGATGAAAATACTTGTTTACAGCATCCTTAATATAAATAGTGTGACATTAGAGGCTCCTCCACAGGCTCCCCATAGATGCCTTTTTAGGTCAGGGGTCTTACTAAGCTCTTAAAATGTTTCCTTGCATTAATGGCTTCAATCTGTAGGCACTATTTCCAAAATTCAGATTGTATCTTTCTTCAAACAAAATGTGTTTGCAGAGTTTAAGCTATATTCTCACCAATTTGGAGCAAAGGAGACAGCATTCATTTTGTGACCTGAAGCATCGGGCTGTGCTTGATTCTCGGAAGTGCTGCGTTTTCTCCTTGCCTTGGCGGCTTTTAGACAAATAGACTCTTTAATATACCAGCATTTATAATTACTTTTCTACTATTGAGTCTTATTTAATTTTCAGCTCATGTGTTTCTATGCTCCTTTGATTTTTTTTTCCAATTTTGGGATATAAAAAGCTGATTAATTAAAAAAAAATCTCATTTCTCCTACTTACTTTATAAATGTAGCTGAAAGGTAGCAAGAGTTCATGGAAATAAATACTATATATATTTCTAATTCATAACCTGAGGGACTTGCAGAATTCTATGCAAAATTTATGACTGTGTTTGCTTCAGATTTATAGAAGCATATACTTATGGAATATTTTGGATACAGAATCAAAAGGGTTTTTTTCTGAATTAAGAGACCTAAAACCTGATTTCTGTTTATCTCTTTTATAGGTATTTATGGACTTTTATTGTTTCCTTCTTGTTTTTTAGTATACTCAGCAACTTGATCACATGATGTAATTGCTATGATTACCTCTGTTGTAAGACACAAGAGACTCCAAATATTTCAGAAGGCAAATAGCA
>VZUA01017035.1:1296-20963 GCA_013401035.1 Horornis vulcanius
GGCCTGAGGGATAGTGCTGGTTTGGCTGAGGGAGTGAGAGCTGGTTTGTAGAAGTCTTCTCATATTGAGTGTGACATGCATCTACCCAGCTTGGGCAGGTGGGACAGGGAGATCACTGTCATAACCCTGTCACAGAGTGGGCAGGATTAGCAATGTGCTATGTTTGTGCTCCTTTAACATTTTCTAGAATTTCTAAGCTAGAAAAAAAAGCATTTGTCTCCAAAATGCTGAAACTTGACCATCATGGAACTACATCTATTAAGTGATAATAGACTATCTTAAGTTCTAATTTACACCAAGAGGTTTTAGAAGAAAGAAAGAAAAAAAAAAAAAAAACCCACAAAAAAAAGAAAAAAAAAAAAAAGAAAAAGGAAAATATTTTGAGGGGAAAAAAAGACCCAAACAAACAAGTTAAGCAACTTTAGAAAAAGTCCCTGCTGTTTTCTGCATCTCAAACTTCACCAGCCCACAGAGCATGTGTGATGGGCAAGTGAAAGAAGACCATCCCACATGCCAGCTATTCTCAATAACACTCCAACAGCAGTTTTTGTCTGCGAGCATTTATGTCCATTTTATTAGTATGAATAAAGGGAGTTCTTTCACATTTAGCTATATCCAGAAGGGCAATAGTCCATAAATCAATACATGGCATGGCTTTGCTTTTCCAGTCCATCAGTATAATTCTTTTGGCTGCCAGTGCTACTCTCAGGAGTCATCTCTTTTCCCATTTATTCAAATTATGCAGCGAGTTGGTGAATTCCAATACCAGCACTGCTGCAGCTTTGTCTAAATTGATTTCCAGGACTAACTCCATTTATCTAAGAACTTTGTTCCAGAAACTGGCTGTTCTATAGCTGTTTCACATCTGAAATGTAAGGGTACTTTTGTCAGTACCGAATCTACAACTTTGAACACGGACTGAAGTCAATGAGTATGCACAGATCTTGTAAATGATTTTTCATGTTGGTCCCTACTGTTTCGGTCAGCAGAGTTCTTCTGAGGGGAGGATAACAAATCTGTTTCAATCTGTTCATTTCCTCTCTGGCTTATGGAAACTAGAGTTTGGTTGGAGTTTCTGATCCATACTAGGAGTCTGAATACAAGTAGCCAGGACAATGGGAGCTTGCTCAGTGTTCTTTTTAGTAAAAGCACTGCTACACCTCTGTAGGGGAGTAACTAATTATGGTTGATCAGTTCTGGTGAGGACAATGAGCGTGCCAACTGAGTAGAGATAATTTATTGTAATAGTCTGTCTAATCCACTTGCTGGCATGTTTTATTAATATAGACATTCACTGATCTGTAATTGTGGAGAACATACAACACAAGAATATATAAATGTAGCTATAACATATTAGAAATTTGATTTTTTTAATGACTGACTGAGATTACTACAACTTTAATTATTTTCTTTCAGATTTTATTAGAATTCTAAGCTCTTCAAAAATAGCTGTGAGTATAGTCATGTACCCATTGTTGTTCCACTGTGCTAAGATTTCAGAAGCTAAAATCAGGAACACTGTAGACAACAATAAATTAGCAAATATTTCAAAGAATTATTAAAAAAATGGGATCATCGTCTTTAATTTTGCTTGTAACTCTGAAACTAACAAAGCTGTGAGAGCTCCATTACAGAACATATGATTCTGTACAGGCTCATGCTTGGTTTCTCTGGCTTCTTGTACAGTAGGTGTCTGTCTAGTATTGTCATTGCAATTTTTATTGCACTCCATGATGTGTGCAGATGTGCTTCATCAACATCCCATGAGGAAAAGATGCTCTGCTCAGTATCTTTTCTCCCAGATGACATCTACCTTATAGAATAACTTTCTGGGCTACTTCCTCTGGGATCAGGTAACCATTTAAATTCTCTGGATTTTGGTGTTTTAACAAGGATTTAATTACAAAGGTAAGTGTATGCACCTGCTAAAGCAGTACTAATTATTTGATAATGGGGCAATCTTTCTCAATACAACCAGGTTTTGTGGTGGTAAACTACACTAATGAAGCACACAGAGAGAGCAAATCCTCTCTACTTTAAAAGACTTATTTAAATTAAAGAAATCTGTAAAGATTGAGAAGGTGTTTTTTGTCATCACAGATATTGACAACTGTGGAGCCAATGTTCATGGAGTACATCCATTACCGCTGGAGGATGCTCACTTTTGACTTGTGCGACTTCATTAGGTAATATCTGGCATCATCTTTTAATGCTTTTTTCTGACATTTTTATCTCATCTGTTGCTATTGAAAGCTGGTTTATATCTAGAGCTACTCAGTTGGAACCAACCAGTAACATTTCAACAGCGCTACTGTATTTCTTCCATGCAGTACATCTGCTGCAGGCCTGTGTAGTATGCACAGGGTCAGTGGAGTGGTTTAGTTTTCAAAAACTCACACCTTATTGGGAGCCCTTTGCCAATTTACAATTGCAGAAGCCAGAAGCTAAACTACAGTGCTACAACTTTATAATCTCAAGCTAATAAAAAAAAGTGGGGCCTCCATAAGCCAGATGGGTTCCAATGCCCCTGTCAAAAGCTATGTTGATCATATACCACTAGGTTTTTTGTTTCTTAATAACCAAAAACATGTTAGCATTAAAAAAGCAAATGCACTTGACAGCATCAATTCCATTATGGTTCCCAGTCATCTGCTTTATTGGGTTTGAAGGAATTTAGCCAGAGCACTCTATTTTCACTAGAATGTCATTAAAAACTTTGCAGCTTAGGCAAATGGTAAGCAATTCTGAGGGAAAACATTTTTTAACTCTCATTTTGCAGAGGGGTTTTATTTTTTCATTTCTTTCTAAGATATATTTTGCTGTTTTCTTTTTGTTTGTTCTTCTTTTGCACAAAGAGACATCACTTTAAAAATCTTCAGCGCTTTTCAGCAGTGAAATGAAAAATATTGACATATTACAGATGATGAAACATGGCCAAAATTTATTCTATTTGCTGCTGAATGGTAGCCGTGACTGTGGAATGGAGGAAAACAATTCAAAGTTCTAACCCTGAGGCAGACCCCAGGTTATTGGAGGCCAAGCAGAAATTTCAGTATTTGGCCCATAAATATCAGAAGCTAAAAAAATGAAATCAATTAATGGCACTGCTTAGAAACCATGTACAAAATCCACAGACTAGCAATTCCATCTATATTCCTGACTCTTCTTAGACAATAAGGCCTGTACAGTAAGTCCTTATTTCTTCATCTGACCTCTTTTTGCCCATCTTAAAACAAGAAAGTGGTAAGAACATCCCCCTCCAAATAATAATAATAATGATTAAAAAAGTAGGCACGCAGGGAAGAAAAGGAATTTGTCTTCCTCTGCAATCCAAGCAGCAAAGTGAATCTTTTCAGCCAATTCCTCAGTGTCCTAGAGATCGCTGTTATTAATGTAGCTGGGGGTGCATGCTGCTGATAATTACTGTTAGCTGGAATAATTAATAAGAATAATTGCTTGGTATGGTAAGAGAAGGGGAAGCTCTGGGAAGGGGAAGGAATAGACTGGAAGAGTGATAGACTCCCTGAGCGCATTTTTATAGACAGGAAGTTCAGCAGAAAGCATCCTGAGAATAGAAGAATTGTCTGGATGCCAAGGACAAAAGTTAAGACATATAAGGTTTAAATGAGATAGGGGCAGTCTGGAATGCTACAGTAAGATCCTGTCGTGGATATGTAAGAGAAACTAATGGTTATAGGTTTTAAAGAGGTATATTAGTGATTGTGAGGGAGTCTAAAATTAGTAGTGTAGTCTTTATTTGTGGTACAGGACCACTTGAGACAGACAGAAGTCAGGCAGAATAGAAGGAAGTGTTGCCTCTGAGAGAAGTTTTCTGCAGTTTATCCCAGCTAGAGAGAGGACAAACTAGACATTAGAAACAAAATACAGGTGCCGGGGGTGTGAAGAATGACCACAATTTTGGTATAATAAGTTAAATTTCCTGCACGTTTTGCACTTGGGGGATGGCAGACACAGCTCTCTGCATTGTTGACAGGAGCAGTACTGGCGCCAGGACTGGATGCAGCCCTTAGGGATGGGGAGGCTACCTGGTGATGCAGTTTTTGCCCCCCATGCCTCCTGCAAAACTCTTTACTCCAGGTGATGCTGCTGCTGGAGCAACATCTCCTCCGGGGATGTATCCGGACACTTCAACTACAAAGAGCCACACTGACTGCAGCACTGGCTGCCCCCAGCCCACGCCCAGCTGCCTGCTGATTTCTGCTCCAGCCCAGCCAGCTTAACTCCTCAGGCAGACTCCTCAATCTGGTGTTGAAGCACATGAGCTTCTTGTTATTCCATAGCAGCTTGTCACTGGGCCTGATGGCTGCGTGAAGATGGGCTGGGGAAGGATCGTGTTGAGCTGGAGGGTGAGGAGAAGAGCGGAGAGGAAGCTGTCCCCAGAGAAATGGTGCCAAGGTGATAATCCTCTTTGGTCAGAAGAAAGAAACTGCCTTTGAATTCTGTCCTGACAGCATCAGACACAGCCCAGAGTCTTCCATGGGTTGAGGAACTCTCTCCATTTCCCAGCCTCCCAAACTCAGGAGCTAAAAAGACAATCCTTTTCATTTTGGTTTTAGTCCTTGTAGACCTTTAAAAACAAGGATTTTCACAGCTCTGCTGTGGCTTGTGTGAAGGAGAATAGCTGTATTCTCCTTTCATTAGCTTCAAAGAGCAACTGTGTCCTCCCTCTACTCCTCTGCTCTTTTCTGATGAGCTTGGTACTCTCTGTACACATATGCTATGTATAACTACCTCCCTACCCACAATGCATTCAATAGGATACACCTGGAGAAATCACAATAAATATAGATAGAGCAAATGTAGGTGGATAAAGGATGCCAGAGGCTATCTAGCAATCAGAGCAGTGACAATGTCATAAAAAATGAGCGTGCTCAGAGTGACTTCCACTTTGGTGCTAGTCACAGAGATACTACTGTTTGCTAGAGAAAAAGTGAAGCATTTAATTCTGTCAGAGGAGACAGGACAAGCTTGTACGGACAAGGTGTGACTGTGTATGATTTCACCTTCCTTATATAAATCTTTTAGGGAAGAGCAACTGAAACTGAAAAAGATAGATATAGCTAATTGCTTCTGTCTGGCACAGGGTAAAATCCCATTACAAAGGCTTCAGTCTGGATCTTGTCTTCCCCCATGACGCATACTACATAAATTAATTAGGGTCACACGACAAGAAGAGATGCCAGCCTAGCAATGCAGAAGAGTGACACGTTATCTTTCTTGGAATAATGCTGAAACTGCTGCTGTCGCCATGGGCTTCATCCTGTTCCCATTCCTGCTTTAGTGACTACTTCAGTCTGAGGTCAGTAGAAATTATTTTAAAGTAGTATTACCCAAGACTTTCCCCATTCCTAGCTGACAAACTTCCAAAAGAGGATAGAAATTGTTAACAGCTTTTCGTACAGCGATTGAAGGGAAATGATTGTACATTACCTGTGTGACTGGGCCCTGGTCCTGGCTGCCACCCCAGTATGAATAAGGGATCTTATGACTACCAGCTGGGGGAATTCCTCCCTTAACTAAAAAGGACACCTTTTGTATGTACAGTCTCTGACAGACATAGAAGTCTCAAGAGAGGTAGGAATGAGACTGACATGAAACAGCCCTTATATGAAGAACTTTCACACCTGTATCTGTGAGAAACTCCAAAACTGCCTGTCCCACGTAACACCTGATAATGTATATCAGGCCCATCCCATTTACTTAGGGACAATGTTTTCTTCATCTGGCCAGGCTTCAGAGAAAGCCGTGTCCTAAGATTTAACTGGTTTGACAAAGCACACAAAACTGCCAGCCAGCTTACTCACATCCCCCAAGCTAAGATGACTAGAGCCGTATATTTTAGCTGATGTAGGAGCCTACCATGTGCAATTTTACAAACCTTCATTTTAAGAGGTTTACATCCGTCCAGAGAAGCCTTTCCCAGGTGCTTGAATGCAGTCCCTTGTTCAAGTTAACTTCTGAGCACTCAACCTGCTATTAACAACCTAACTTCTCTGGTCAGTACGTGTCCTTTGGTGCCACAAAGTGGCTGCAGGACAGTTCGGCTCTCAGGCAGGTGGAAGCAGCCAGGAAAAATTTGTGATGGGGTAGTGCTGACATACCAGCGTCCTTAGGGCAAAGGGAACGCAGCTCCTGTTTGGTCCCCTTTCTCTCAAGCAGTTCGAAAAGTGACTTTTAACTCTGCATGTACTGGGTAGAAGCTGGGGCAGGCAGCGATGCACCGAGCGCCTGGTGAGTGTGGGTCGTCCTTCCAGCTCTGAGCAGCCATGCAAAGAACATGGGCAGCTGAAAGAGGGACGCCAAATAAATATGTAAAGAAGTCCAGGTTCTGACCCTGCAAGATGCTGAATACTTAGCCACGTAAGGACTGAGCACACACAGGTTTCCCTGAAACCAGCAAGAGAAGACAATGGAGAAGATGCACATCCCTGTGCAGCCAGCCCCTTCGCCTGTATTTGTATCACCTTTTTTTGTTTCATCTGGTTTGGTTACCCTCTCCCTTGGCCCGTGTCTGGATCACTTAAATCGCAGACACCTCGAGGTCAAAAGGCACCATGTGCAAAGGCATGCATTATATTAAAATCAGTAACAAAAAAGATACTCCCCTAAAAGCTCTTGGAGGACTCAAATGCAGGGGACCCTCCCCTCCCTGCTGCAGTGCCTGTCTCCTGAGTAGAGCCAGAAGAGCCGCCCGTGGGTAGCTGTGCACGGGCTGCTGGTGAAGGGGCTCCCGGGGGACGGTGCTCGGCAAGGCCAGCCAAACAAAGCACTTCATCATCTGCTTAACTTTAAGCACCTGACTAGCTCCATTGAGTTCAATACAACCGCTCACATGTCTGAAGTTAAGCACATGCTTAAAAGATTTGTTGGATTAGGGCCCAAAAGATTAGAGCTCCATAAAAGTAGCTGTGATCTTTAAAATGACAAAATGGCTTTCTCAATGGTAAAGAGAAAAATATTAACAACCCCGGAACAATCTGGCAAAAAATAAAAGCCCTTTAAGTGTTTCACATGTATGTTATGTATCAAGAGGTAAGGAAAAGCTAATAAAAAATTTTAAAGAGGTTACAGCAAACAAAAAAAAAAAGTAGAACAAATACGACGAGATTTTTCTTGTCATCTGCTAGACAGTGGAAATCAGTCAGGAAGAAAGTTAGAATACAATGGCACAGGAAATGAAAATGAAGAAGGTAGTGAAGGCTTTCCTTCACTCCCACCTCCCCCCACCCTCATTAAATGAGGTATTGACTGACTTCTTCAAACTGAATCTTAAAAAAGGGGACTAAGTTAACTACAGGTCAACCTGTGTCAGGGTCACTAAGGCCAGTGGAGGAAATTACCTAAGGAAACCAAAATCTAGGACATATCCAGGACCTGGAGGAAATGATGCTAGATGTTAAAAGACATCTGGAAGGAAATCTTTGATTTATTGTCATAATTTGAGTTCTTAGAAAACAAGCAACTAGAGCATAAAATACAGGCAGGAGAAACTAAGCCCTCAAGCCATCATCCTGCAACACTGTATAACACACAGTAGAAGATATACTGCAAGGTTTTCTCCATTTGCCACCAGGGCAGGGCTGAAGGCAGAAAAACAGGGTAGTAAGAGCAGGAGAGGCTTCACCTCTAACCTCTTAAATTTGCGAGCAGGTTGTGGTGCTTGGTGAAGGGGCACAGCTACTTCGGCGCTCTGGACAGCCCATGATCAAGTGCCACATGACAGTCTGCTACTGAAGCTGAAAGCAGCAGGAGCTCAGAACAGAAGAGAGGAGAAGATAAAAACACAGCTGAAAAACAATGTCACGCTGCAGAGGAGTGTTGAGTGGGGCCCCTGCAGGGACCACCGCGTGGACCTTTAAGGATTTCATGTTTGCATGATTAACTAAGATGAAGAGGCCAGCTGCAAACTTTAATTTCCTGATGACACAAAGGGCGATGAACAATATATATATAGGGTTTGAATTTGTAATGGCACGGGGCTATTACATAGCAAAGCCTATTCAGCATAGACAAAAAAAAAAAAAAAAAAAANTGAGGTTTATTGGTGCTTCATAAGTGAGGAGGTTGGTTCCCAGATAATTTTGCTCATGGAGAATCCCAGGGAGACACAATCCCAGAGAGACAAAACAAAACAAAAAACCCTAAAACAAACAGAAAAAGTTCAAGAAAAAACCTCAAAACCACCAACAAAACAAAAAAAAACCCACAAAGCAAAAAAAAGTTTTCTTACTACCCTCCACTACAAACCCCAAACAAATGAAAAAAGGAAAAAATAAAAAGTAATAATCCTAAAATCAGAGGACAGAATGCAATGGCCAACAAATATTCTGTTATTATCAGTCCCGGGTAATGATTAAAAATTATAGGTACTTCTCAGAACTGATCAGGAACAGATGCTTGTAATTTAAGAGAAGTAAAGGCTGCTACAAGACAGTTTCCACATGTTGGTCAGTGGAAAGAAGAAGAAGAAGGATGAATGATTGTTCCTGGCAGCTTTACATTTAGCTCACGCTGAAACATATTGGGGCAGATTCTAGACCTACTCTGGTGGTTCAGAGGTGCTGTAATGATGGGTTAGATGTGTCTTTGGAATTGCAGCCTCCAAAGAGCATGGCAGGTTCCAAGTCACTCAACCCACTAAATTATAAGTAGTATACAGGAATAGGAAACATATTTTTATTTTATGACAAAACAGGTCTTTGACTAATAATCACCAATTCTGGGCACTGTTTGCCTTTTGTATTCTCTCTCCATATTCCGTTAGCATTCAATATAGATGCATGCATATATTCTAAATAGCGAAGCTAGCATGCTTTGCTATGACTCCATATTCAGAGTAGAAGGTTAGGGAGTGTGCTGAGAGAAGGGGTATTGGTAAAGACTACATCTCTGCCATATTTTCTGAATTTCACTATATAAACTTCTTTAAAACCCCAAGGAAAAAGCAAACTCCATATCTTTGTACATAACCAGCTTCACAGAATTTAATATTATGTGGGAGGTGACAAGAAACAACCTGTTTTGAGAAAATACAGGAATTTAGAGGAGCAACATAACTCATGAAGCAATAATTTAAAACTGACCTTCTAATCCATTTCACCAACCCAGAGATAAACACTGTGGAATGTTTCAAATTATGAAAGAGTCTGCCTTGATCTAAGTGGGTTGAAGAGTCAGACTAAAAGCATCTCACATAAATTTAAACCACAGTTACAAATATTCTTACTGCAATACAGATACATGTGTAGAAAAGTTCTGGCTGGAAATTTTTAGAAGGAAAAATGTCAGTTGATAAAAAACAAACACTTTTTCAGCAGTGTGTTGATTTCAGCGAAATGTTGTTTGGAAAGAATAACTGAAGCACTCCATTAAACTTCTTTTGAATGGTGTGTTACTTTTTTATCTTTTTCTTTTGTCGAAGCATTTTTTCTTCTGTTAGAAAATTTTCTCTAACAAAGTAGCTCAAATCAGAACAGTGTATGCCTATTAAGCTAATTTGTCAATCATTGTTTTATATGAAACTTTAGCTCTTCTCATTTTCAGCGTGCACTGGAGCAGAAGTAGCCAATTCCTCCCTGAAGATGGCAAGCCCTGGGTTCCTGAGGTGCCCTGACAGTGAGTCTGGGGTTTCTGCTTGCACTGATGGCATTTTCTGACCCCCTGAGTGTGCCTGAAGACTGCAGGTGGCTTTACCATGTACCAGTATGGTTTTCTTTTTCCTACAAAGGTCACTTGGAGACTAACGTACCCAAACATGCTGAAAATGCAGAGATTACTAAACCAGTGGCAATCTGTGAAACAGAGCAGATACCTCTCAAATATTCCTTGAATGGTCCTTAAAACCATCCATCAGCCCCTTTCTGAAATTAGGCAATGGGTGGGTGTGCTAAATGAGAGACTGAAGCTCATTGTCTACCGAAGCCTCTCATAACATTTTAATTGCCACTTAAATCACGCTTAACCAAGTGCTGGGATTTGGGGCGGCAATCTTAGACCCTTAACCAATCCTCCTGACCAAATTATCAGATGAAAACCAAGAACTCTCAGTTATTTCCCTGGAAAGTGATAAGAATAAATAAAAGATACCAAGAAGGAGAGAAAATGTTATCTTTCTATCACAGGTTAATAATTGGCTGAAGATGTTTGCCTGAGTTGTTGGTAATGATAGCCTCTGGCAGATCAATACAAGAGGAATATATGCTGTCTTGAAAGAAATGCGGAAGGAAAATCTTTCTGAGCTCCACCTGCCCCCAGAAATAGAGAGACCTGATAGCAAGAGGCTGTTAAAGGTGAAGTGCATTCCTTGAGTCTTTTATTTTCAAGTGGACAAGCCAGAGTACTCCAAGCTTGGTGTTCAAGCCCACTCTGTTGGTGTTATTTGGCTGTTGCAGGTGTCAAACACCCAGATGTTCAGGAGGAGAGGAACAGGGTAGGAAAGGAACACATTCTTAGACATTTTATTTTCCCTGGACCCCTTTGCAGGGCTTTGCCACAGCATGTTTCCTTTGTTTGGAGGGGTATTCCCTGGCAGGCGGCTTTCTGCCAAGGCACTTCTGTGTGAAGCTCAGAAGAAAATGGCCCATCAGGTCCTGAGTTCCTATCACTATCAATACTCTCCATATAATGGAAGTGACGGCAAGACTCCTGGAGTAACAGATGCTCCATATGTATACACGAAATTGCATCAAAGAGACTGCACTGCTCTAGCCCTTCCTCACATCCGTGGAGATCGAGCTAATTGACGGGAATGAAAATAGCCGAGCTGTGAATGCGAGCCAAGGAAGTGTTGGGGGTCCAAGAAAAACTGCTCTTGGCTTATGTCACTAAACAGCTTAAGTTTCAATTTTGAAAATTACTTCAGTTTTACTTAAATAATTCTGTCTGCCAAGCAGCCAATTTGGGGAACTGATGAATGGCAATGTCGCCCCATCTGCACTGAGTGCAATATCCATTTTATATGACCTGTAGCAAAAAAGGGAGGAAAGCATTATATTCCCAGCTTCTCCCTGGCACTCTCTATAAGACTAAATGGGGATAGGGTAGAGAATTAATAAAAGACTAGTTTGCTCACATGGGAGAGGAACAAAGGAAACGATTGCCTCCTGCACTGGAGCTGTGCTGAGTGCATCACTGCACAGTTTCTTTTATCTGCATGCTTTGGGACTGGCACAGCCATGTGAAACAAGTCTGATGCTTTTATTCTATATGGGTCTTATATAAAGCTGAAAAAACAGCAGATTAAGTATGAGAAACCTCAAGAAACCAGTTGAAACTTCTAACTGAATGTGAGCTTGCACAAGTAGGCCAGGCAATCCAGCAGCAAGTTATCACTACACCATCATGCCAAAACTCCAGGAGCTCAAATTAAAATTAAAATTTGTTCAAGCCAAATTTCTCAGGTTCTGAAGTTGCTTTTTTCCAGGTACCAGGATAAAGCATAAGCCAGAATTTTCCAGTCCCAGAGGCTGTAAGTAAAATATAGATACCCAGCAAGTAAAGTGAATAATTTTTACTTAATTTATTACCTGGGCTGAGGTACTGCTGCTAACCTTCCAGTCAACATTATAACCCAATTCTTGTCTTTCTTTTTTTGTTTTTTTCCTCTTTCTAAAGGCATAAAAATTTCAACATCAGCCCACCACCTAGGAATCCAGACCAAGCTGTTTATAACAGCTGAATGCCTTTCATCCCAATCTCTATGTGTGGCCAAAATGTTGGTGTGGAAAACACCAGAGCTTTTTTTTTTTTTTCCTTCTAGTGTGTGCCATTTTCTCAGCCTTGGGTTTTTTTGGGTTTTTTTCATTCTTCTTTCTTTTTCATTAGAATTGTAAGGGCACCAGCATCTTCTCACATGTTGGCATGATGAGTGTTATGAGATACCTTCAAAATATTTTGGGTTATACCCCTGACATTAACATTTTAGTAGAAAAAAATTAAATCTTGTGCTGTGGTTTACAATGCAATAAATCTACCTATCCAAGGTCAGGGAAGACAGGCACCAGTTTTGGACCAGGGATTATTGAAATGTATTCTTATTATAACTTTATTTGAGTGCAATAAGCAATGAGTGGAGAACTAGCCACTATGAAAGAGAGAACCCCACGTGTAAATCAGATGACCGCATTAAAAAGATTAAAATGTCAGTGGCTGCTGGAGTCCGAAAAAGGAGTCTACTGAGACCTATAAAATTAGAACTAAGAGAGGGAGGTGGCCCTTAAACTTTTAACCAGATACTCTACTGTATGAATGACCACATTAGTTAATTTTTGTCCTGACAATCTAATTTTTCTATTGATTATTTGCTTTTATTAGTTGAGTCTCCTAAGAGACTAATAAAGTCTGCAAAGACCCTTCTCCCCCCACCCTTGCAATGCTCTTTTTGAGAACCAAAGGCGAGGCATTAACAAAGCAGGTGATGGTCCTGGTTTTCACAGCGTCTCATGGGAATTGTGTCGGCGAGGCAGCCTTGCACTGCTACGTCTCAAGGTTCTCACTCAGGCAACTGGGAGTTTTATGAGGAAGGAAGGAGAGAGGACTTCAGGAATTGGCCCCTGGTGAAGAATCT
Source organism: Horornis vulcanius (assembly GCA_013401035.1). Taxonomy (NCBI): domain Eukaryota; kingdom Metazoa; phylum Chordata; class Aves; order Passeriformes; family Scotocercidae; genus Horornis; species Horornis vulcanius. Next base: position 13,883 of record VZUA01017035.1, read on the forward strand.
TATACGACATGAGCATTGTGCTGCATGCACAGCCAAGGGCCCTCAGAGAGCTGTCTGAAACAGCAATAGACACAAGGATTTACGACAAGAAGCAGCAATTGCAATATCTGGCGCTAAACATTTAATCTATGGTTACAGTTTTTACTTCAGATCAGAGCTGAAGTCAGCAGAATTAAATCTTCAAGTGTATTTCAGCAGCCCTAAATCCTTCTGATACTGTTAACAGTTGCAGACTTCCAAAATGCATTCTGTTAATAAGACAGTAAAGTATAAAACCGAGTTATCTTCTACAAGAAAAGAAAAAAAAAGAAGAAAAATAAGAAGAAAGATTGTTATAAAACTGCATTTGTGGTATCCTGGCCATTTTCTAGCTGAATTTCTTTCCAAATTATTTTTTAACCCACTGCCCCTGGCGAATAAAAGAAATTCTACTAGGAGAGAAATTTTTCCCCCAAAGCTTCAAATTTTCCCCTTATTTTCACAGGCTAGAAGAGGTTAAGAAATCACCAATCAGCTGGTAAAATGCAGTACCAATTCTCTGCAGGCCAGCAAAAGGGATTCAGCAGCTGTTACCTTCACTTTTGCACTTAACATAACTTTTTGTTCACCTGCAGCTAAAGAAGATTTATGCAGAGCACACTGGGAGGTTGCTCAGCTCCCCAAGGCAACTCCATTAGCTTTCCCAGGAGCTATATTAAATGTGTATTAAACCACAGACACACACACACACACACAATCCCTTCAGCTAATGCACTAGTTCCAGCTTTAACCTGACAAAAGTGAGGATACTCATGGAAAAGGCCCACATGACATCTCTAAATCCCTGCTTTATGCCTCAAAATTATGGAATATAAGGTGAAGGCTTTGCTTTTCTGAGTTACACTCAATTTCTTCTTTGGTTCATCCAAGCAGATTGCCAAGGACGTTGCATTTGTAAGACCCAAGTGTTCTGTGTGTATGTTTTTGTGTGGGAGGGCTTCTAAAAGTCAGATTAAAGAACAAAAGGAAAGGATAACATCTCTCATTTGCACATAATTGTTCACTTGAGCCATTAAATTCATGTTGTGCTGAATGAATGGAACTATGGTGTACCTTGAGAATACACACCTGAGACTCTGAAGGCTGTATTATGGTCGCATTAGCAAACACTCTGGAAGGGGAGCTGTGGGAATCAATGCCCCAACGCCGTTTGCTGGAGGCATCCTGCCTGCAGAGGGCTCAGGTAGCCGAGCACAGCTGGAAGTACACATGGAGAAGGAGCAGCTGTAACCCTGGCCCCAGCCCACCAGCGCCACAGGCCTGGTGGAGAAGTCCTTGAAAGAATAAGGTGGGATTTAACAGCGAATGCCAATCTCACCTCTGCACTCTGCTGACTGGTAGAATCTTTTGTTGTATTCCCTGAGATGATTTATCACAATGCACATCCTATTCAGCTTACTGTATTCTGAGGAACTTTGGAATAATTTTATGTGCATTTCAGTGTCTGAAAGACCCCACTCCTTCCTTGAAAAAGCTGTTCTCAAATACAAGCCGTCACTGAGGTTGCTGGCTGATGTCATCGGCATGGTGTCACATTCCTTCAGGCTTCAAGCATATGAATAGTCCCAGCATGACCTCTGTTTTCCAACAAGGTAAACCCATGTGATGATGTTTTGGTAAAGCAGAAGAAATGGGAAATTCTCTGTGTTCTCATTCTCCCATAGAACAACCACCAAGATCAGTGAAAAGATGCATGCTATGCCAAAAATTGTACTTCAAGTGTCTTACGAAACTTATAAAAGGTGCAGTGAAAAATTTGGGTATGGAAGTCCATCCAACCTTATTTCTGCTACCACAGATTGGTGCTTGCATATGATACAGTTTCTGAATACCAGGCCAGGAAATGTTTTTCCCCACCAGTTCTCTCCTTCCCTTGCTATGACCCTTCTGGCAAATTTTAGATCTTTTTCCCAGGGTACAGGAACACTATATTCAAATTATAGATATGTGTATTTTGCTCAAGCTTATTTCAGAAAAGGTCTAACATCTTCTACATTGAAGTTGCTCCTTTGAAAAAGGTAGCTACCATGGAAATTTTGGTCTACAATGTTAGAGCTTGACAGATTTACAAAGAATTCAACATGGAATTTTACAAAGTGAAGTGTTGGCCATTTACCAGCTTTCTAATTTTTTTCTCTAATAGAAACTTGTTTCCTGCAGAGAAATCATCAGAATTGTTGCAGTGCCTTATAGATCTTCATGCCAAACTTTTGATGCAAAAACCTTTTGCCATGATGGTGATGGTCAGGTCACACTGCAAAGTCTATTTGGATGCTAACTGAGTGATAACACCCAGATTAGCTAAGGCCCTTGGAGAATTGCTCTGGGTCAGTCATACTTTCTGCTTGCAGTATTGCCTATCAACTAATGCAGCAGGAAATATGGGACGTGCGAAAAAGCTCCAGGGAAAACGTAGCTTGGGCAGATGTAAATGTCCATTCAGAACAGTTCCTGGCAGCTCAAAGGTAGATTGAGGCAGTGAGGACCAGGTAGCCAGAGAGAGTTTGATAATAATGCCTGTCTTTGCTATGGAAAACTAGGATCTAGAAAATCTGCTCACTTGTATATTTGTAAAGACTTCCTGACTTAGGACATACCTTCACTAGAGAAAGGGCACTGACTAAGTTTCATAACCTTAGTAGAGGAACATACTCAAACCTTTACTCAGTTTTCTGCAAGTAATTAAATCTCAGTTTCTTGAAAAAAAAATCAGAGACATTCTTGCAGTGAGTCTTGTGATTAAGTTCTGACCTGGGTTGCTCATTTCTAAGTCATAGTCAATTTAAGTAGAAGCAATTTTTTTTGGTTTGTGGTTTGGATGGTGGCTTTTATAAGTTTGAAAAAAATTCTGCCAATATTTTGTCTATCTCTTTTTCCTTTTTTTCAGTGAAAAGCCATCAAAATTACAGGTTTTCAATAGATTTCTCTGTTACATGTGCAAAAGAGTCATAAGAGATGAGTTCAACATCTTGGTATTTCTATTTCTGTTCAAACAGCAGATCTGTATTGTAGGGCAAAATGCATATGAAAAATAATTTCATATGTGCTAATGAAGAAAGGGAACACAAGCAAGGTGGCCTGGCCAAAAATCCAGAGATGTTTTTCAAAAATTTTCTTAGAGCAAAAATTTGAGATCTGTTATCATGGAGATTCAAGGAGCAGATTTGTACAAGGAGCTCTAGTTAAGAGTTTTCACTATTCACTTCAGACTTTATCCTCAAAGTGTTTTGTGTTTCAGCATTCCTGCCCTGAGCTTGGTTTTGGAATAGCAGCCCTGAAGACCCTTAAATAGTGCTATGTTTGTGGGCATGGACATAATTCCTCCAGCTGTGCAAACAGTAAAACAAAGATAGCATCTCTTCTGTTGCAGCCCTGCAGATCGCTGGATGATAACAAGACTGAGGATTTACAATGGATTCAAGGTGCTTCTCTGCTCTGGAATTCCTTCTGACTCGTCAAAGAGATGACAAACAAGTCCCTCACTCCTGAGGTGTCGCACACAACTTCAAGGAGCATAAATATCCAGTTGTATTTCCCCTATCAGCAGTTTACTGTGTGGTGTATCTCAGTCATGTGGCATATCATTCCCTGCGTCTTTCTCAGACCTCTGGATAAGGTCCAGTTCTCTGGTAAGGAAAGTTCTGGGGTATTCTTTCATGTTCTGATGGACATCAGTTGAAAATAAGCTTTTTTTAATGAACCAAGTGAATAGAATCTAGTTCTACATGAAATTATCCTTCTGATTTTTATTTCCATATGGATTTCTTCAGGTCTGTCCCTTTTCTCTTTTTGACAGTCATGCAACTCCCTTGAGTTAATAGTTACTCCTCAGTGCTGTCTCAACATTTTCAGTTTTTGTATGTTACCAATTTTACATTAAAAGGACCTCAGAGCATTGTTGGTGTTGGCAATGGAAAAGTTAAGGTTTTGGCAGTTTTGTGAGGTAGCTGGGTCTTGGCCCACAGAAAAGTCTCATGATTTAGGACTGTTGAACAAGCACGTTACTGAGAGTTTTCTATTACAGTTATAAGCACATAGCTAATAGGGCTGACATTTGCATGGTATGTAACAGCTGAAATCCAAGCCAGAAAAAGATACTGACTTAGAGAGAGTCGTAAAATAACACCAGGCCACTTTCCATGGCTGGTACTCCACATTTGCCTCCACAGAAGACAGTATGTAAAGTCTGTGTAAGCCACTGTGGAGAGGCCTGTTGTGTTAACTGGACAGCCCTGCTGCTGTGGTGATGCCGTGTTCCAGCCTCCAGGGTTTGTAGTGTTTAGCTGCAGAGGAATGATGAGTTTAGGTCTTAAGATACTGCTGGATGCAAAGTGAAATGGGTGGGAATTGGCCAGTCCTCAGAGCAGTGGTGAAAGTGGGGGACAAATGTTGACTCACCTTGAATGCAATGTAGATGCTCACTAAAAATCTGCTAGCCAAAAAGTTGTCTTGTACTGTACTGTAGATTTTATCTTACATTATGCTTTATCTTACACTGTTGCTGTGCTGTAGGCTTCTGATGAAGATTGAGCCACTAACTTACAATTAAATAAACTTCAGTTTCCAACTAAAATGTTGGCTTTCTCTTTGTAGAGTCATAAATAGAAATTTGCTCTCAGCAGAAAATCACTATTACCAAAGAGCGGCTTTCTAAATTCATATCACCATGAAGATAGTTTGTAAATTAGGAGCAAAATATGGAACCTAAATGGTTCAAAAAACCCCAACCTATTGAAAGCATTCACTTCTATTAATCACGCTATATAATGGGCTGAATCAAGATGCTGTATTTATTTCACTCCAGAGGAAAGATCACCATAACTCAACTGCATCTTTGCCACTCATGAATTATCAAGTCTTGCTTTGCTTGTGGGATAAATATATCTCAGTTATGTATGCTCTTCTTTCCTCTCAGTGTATCTATATATTTTTGGTGTCAATTTTTATTTATATGCATATACCTGCAACGCTCACAGTGGAGGTTGTTACTTTGCAATAAGTCGAAGCAAATCAATTTGGTCTACAGACACAATTTATTCTCCTACTGCAGCATTCTCCAGTATCATTGCAGGAGATGCCTCCACAGCCTTCACTATAACTGTTAAAGTGGGCCACATGGCAAAGATGTGAGGGGGTCTAGCATTTGATCAAGTTGACAGGGAGTGTCAGGTTCCTGCTGTTAGCTGCAACACCAGCATGATGACACGTATTTGATGTCATTTCAATGCAGATTCTGACAGAGGCCAATTTATGGTCCAATTTATGTCTTGACTCTCATACCAAGGCCAAGCAAGCTATAAAATGTAATAAGAATTTCTTCAATCAATGTCCAGAGGAAAAACAAATCACTCGGTTACTGACACAATATTGCATCAACACTCTGGTAAAGTTCTCACAAGTGTGTGACATGCCCCTAAGCTACAGTGAACATGTGGAATAAAAGGCTGGGCATGACAACCTCACACCTCTGAAATGGGATCCCCTCAACTTAAGAGCTGTTTCCATGTCAGTTCTTCATCTTTGTAGCTGTCTAATTTGTTAAGAATAAAATCCTTCTCTCTTTGTTTCCCTTTCCCTTCCCAGCTTCAGCCTTTCCTCCCCATAACTTTTTTTTTTCTGTCTTGCACACTGTATCTAGTTATCAAAAAATCTCAGCACAAGGATCAGACTAGTTTATGATGGTCAGATGATGATCTGTCAGTGAGCCTCTTAAAGGCTTGTATATTTTCACTTTCAGATGCTCTCAAATCCGATAGAAACATCTACCTTCCTCTTCAGCCCCTCATAATCAAGACAATAACCTTATCTCAGCCAGCTGTTAGAAGACATTGTCAATGGCAAATAGGCATGTACAGCACATATTTTTAATTGGATATGGGATACAGGATGATTTTTTTTCAAAAGTATTGGTACTGCCTCTATAATGTGGAACAAATGGTTTTTGCCCTGTGGACAACATAAAGGCATGACAAAATGTATGTGTGGTCTACACTGTCTAACTTCATCCCATTATTCCTCTGGTTCTGTACATTTAGCACTGTAAGTATGAGTATTCTTGGTTTTCTGTAAACCAAAACAGCTATCAAGGGACTTATTTTATTTGGTTAAGTCTTTGCCCTGGTAATTTCAGTAAAGTTGCTGTGCAGATGTGGCTGGCTCTTTAGATGGCTGCAAAAATGAAATCAAGGTGAAGGGAAAATACTCTGCACCTGAACATTTCTCTGCACACATAAAAAAAAAATTGCCCACTGAAGCTTGCCCAAGTATACCACAGGTGCCCCTACCCTGCAGTTACACTGCCAGCAAGATGTCAATGAGTGTGCAGTGCAACAAATGGGCTCTGACCAGGCCAAGGGCAGGGTGCTGGGTGTCATGTGGGCTGTCCTGTTGAATTTCAGAACCTCTGTGAGGCAGGGGCTCATCCTTAGCTGGTAAAGGATCTGTAGGACCCAAAAAACTTCTGCTGCTGCTGTGGTCCTGGAAGCCAGAAAGCAAAGTGGTTTGCAGAGCTCTTATACTTAGACATGGAAGTTCTGCCAAACGCTGTTCTCACCACAATCCTGGAAATCTGATTTTCTTCCACATGGCATTAGAATCTCATAATATGACTGTTCACATCTCCTTAGGTTTGGTCCTCTGGATAGCTGTGATGCTTTCCTCTAGTATTTCCCTGGTACTGCTGCTAAAACCTCTTTGGCCATAATTCAAGGTATTTTGTCCTTCTATTAGCATCTCTTTGGTCTCAAATTTAGCTCTTTCTGCTTGTTCTTAGATTTTCCTCCTTTCCCTCTACTTCCTTTATGAACTTTCTTGTTCTGATTTCATCGCCTTTGTTTGTCAATACAACACCTCCCAGCAATGCCATAAACAGTGACCAGTATGTGTCAAACATGACTCAGTTTTTCTCCAAATCTCCAAAGGAACAGGACCATAAATGAGAAATTTTGTTTTAGTGGAATGACACTTTGTTTTTATTTTTGATGGGATTTTTTGGGGGTTGGGTTGTTTGTTTGTTTGTTTTTTGGGGTTTTTTTGGTTTTTG
>VZUA01017036.1:14553-33860 GCA_013401035.1 Horornis vulcanius
AACTGCTGCTGTATAGGTTTAAAATGTACCATTGCCACGTACAGCCTGAGGGCACACCATGCCATAGGCACACTTCATTTTTCACTTTTATTTGGGAATACTGAAATAGCTCCATACACATTGTTTCTGAAGAAGCTAAAGTTTACAGGAAAATTATTCCTTAACTCTCATAGATCCACCAGATTACTGCAGCTCTGGGAAGAATTTTTGTTGTTCAGTCACAAAAAAGGGCAGAGGGAGTGAAGTTTTTCAAGGTGACAGAGCAGCAAGTAAACTCCTTAATGAGAAATTACTATGTGAGGTCTGGTGGCAATAGCAAGCTGACTTTGCAGCAGGTGTTTCAAAGGAGAAATTAATAAATTAAAACAGTTTCATTTCCAAATGCAGCTATCTAAAATGAACAAAAAGATAGTGCTGCTGTTGTCAGGCAATGACAAATTTAACACAGCATTAACCTTGTGGTAAGCAGTTCGTTATGCATGGTCAATTAGTGCAAAAGTCTCATGGGATTTGGCCTGGAAAGAAACAGCACACCCACTAATTCAGAAAGCTATTTTAATCCTTTAGTCAAATTTATCACCAGGTGGGCAGAAAAAAGGGGAAGAACTGAAGGCTGAAGAATTACAAAAAGTCATGCTTGCTAAGAAAAGCATTCTCTGGGTTAAAAGTGGCCTATATACTCTCACCACAGGGCAGATCAAGATTTTAATGAAGATAACGGCACAGCATCAGGTCTCCAGCAGCAGAGAGCAACAAGGCCTGGGAATCACTAAATGGGGACCTTGTGACTCATCATTTCCAGCTGCACAAATCTTTGCAAACAGACAAGGCAGAATTAGTAACTGAGCAGGAATTTTTATTAATGGAAAGAGGCCTCTGTGTGATAACAAAGAGAAAAGCCATGGAGACCGCACTGCCAGGGCGTGGCGAGCACAGCACAGTCCAACACACAAACTCACGGCTCAACACCCCAGCACTACCCTGCCCTACAAACACACAAACCAAACCCTGCTTTGGCATGAGAAACCTCATACCCTCGGCTTCAAAAACCCTGTTTTTGAAGTAATCTCAGCTAAACATTCTTCTCATCTGTTTCAGAAACCAACGAGAGGAAAACAGGATTTCTTCACTTCTGCAGCTTTAGCCTCATCTCTCTGTTGAATGCACCTTATGAGCAGCTGTTCCCAAACAAGAACATGTTGAATCCAGCTCCATCCTGCCCCTCTCACAAACTCAGAGAAAGAAGTGTTTGAGCACAGGAGCAGTAACAGGCAGTTGAGAAAAAAGGGAAACAATGTGTGGCAGAGATGACAGTGCTGCAGACCCACTGTTCAGCAAGCATGATTGCAGACAGAATTGTGGAATGGTTTGTGTTAGAAGCAACTTTAAAGATCATCTTGTTCCAACACCGTGGGCAGAGATATCTTCCACTACGCCAAGCTGCTCACAGCCACATCCAACCCAGCCTTGGACAATGCCAGGGATGGGGCAGACACAACTCCAGGTAATCAGTGCCAGGGCCTCACTACGCTCACAGCGAAGAATTTCTTCCTCATAGCCACTCTAAGCCCATGCACCTACAGTCTGAAATCATTCCGACGGAGGAAAACACCACAAGCGTTCAGAGCCCCCAACAACAACAGCGCGGGCCGCCAACAACAACGACAATAACAACATTAACAACATTAACAACAACAGTAACAACCACAGATACGCGGAGCTGGCAGGGCAAAACGCCCCCGGCCAGGCAGCCAGCACAGGCATCAACACCGCCCCAGCCGCAGCAGCCGCGGGGCCCCGGAGCCTCCGCAGCACCGCCGGGGGACCGCGGAGCTCCCGGCACCGGCACGGCGCCGTGCCTGGGCGGCAGGAGGCAGCGGGGACACCTCGGGACACCGCCACGTCCCGGAGCGCTGCGGGCGGAGCCGGGGATGGGCAGACAGGGACCCCGCTCCCGGCCGCCCGCCGGCAGGCACTCACCACGCTGAGCTGCGCCCCCATCGCTGCCCCGACACACGGCGGGCACCGCTCCGCTCCGCCCCGCCCCGGCGCGTCACACACCGCGATGAACCGCCCCGTCCCGCTCCGCCCCGGCGCGTCACACACCGCGATGAACCGCGCCTGTCCCGCCCCGCCCCGGCGCCTCACACCCCACGCTGAGCTGCGCCCCAGCCCGCCTCCAGACGTCACGCACTGCGCTAAACTGCGCCTGTCCCGTTCCGTACCGTGACGTCACGCATCGCGCCGGTCTGCGCCCCGTCTCGTGACGTCACGCCCCGCCATGGCCGCGGCGCCGGTTCGGATCCTTCCCCGGGCACCCTGCACTGTGTGAGCGCAGCGTGCCCCGAGCGCCCTTGTGAGCTTTGTTAGCTGCCTGAATAATCACAGACTGCTTTGGGTTTGAAGGCATTTTCAAGATCATCCAGTCCCACCCCTCCTGCCGTGGGCAGGGACACCTTCCACTGTCCCAGGTGGCTCAGAGCCCATCCAGCCTGGCCTTGGACACTGCCAGGGATGGGGCAGCCACAGCTGCTCTGGGAAACCTGTGCCAGGACCTCGACACCCTCACAGGGAACAATTTCTTGCTCATCTCCAATTCTCTGTAAGTGTGAAGCCATTCCCCCTTGTCCTGTCAAGACCTTTGTTAAGAGTCTCTCTCCATCTTTCCTGTGGGCTCCCTTCAGGCACTGCAAGGCCACAATGAGCTCACCCCAAAGCCTTCTCCTCTCCAGGCTGAACAATCCCAGTTTTCTCAGCTTTAAGGATTCCTTAATGGCAATGTTTATCCAAAAAGCACCAGAACTATGCTGTGCAATAAGATAATGATGTTTCAGCCAGGCTCCCTTAAATTTTGGTTCACATCAATGTGTGAAAATCAGTGACTAACAACCACATGTATCTTTGTGTCTGTGTTAAATGTGAAACACCTCAAATCTCTTTAATTAATATGTCTTCACATATTATGTCTTCACAATATGTCTTCAATGATTCCTAGACAGTTTCTCTTTATAAAATCAAGAAAGGTGTATGCTTGACATTCCTAAAAATAAAATAATAAAAAAATGCCCTTTGTTAATCCCTAGGCTCACACAGAGGTACTGAGCCCCCTGTGCACCCAAGCAAATGTTTTCTTTCAGTCTCATGGTTTGCTGAGTGTGCAGCTGGCTCATCTGGCTGTGAGAAGGTATCATAAGTCAGTAATGATTTACTTATTAAACCTGGTAATTAGCACTGGTTAGTGAAAGAATATTAACAGACCAACCTAATGGTAAGAAGGTTGTGTCACAGTCCAGGTATGCAGCTGCAGGGATGGAGTTATTTATTCCTGGCGTTTCTATGACAAGAACATGCCTAGCTCTGTAATCCTCCTAGTTTTCTCTTTCAGGAATACAGCTGCTGCATCAGAAACTCCCCAGTAGTCGGAGAGATTGTAACACCACTGGCTACAGAGAAGGACTCCAGGACTAAGAGGCTGAGGCTTAGGAAAAGGGAGATAACTGAGACAGGCACAGGGATCCTGGAGTTTGGTGGGAAACAATCTGGCAGGAGAGGTTCCAGCTGGAATATTAATATTAAAGGGAAGGTGGAAAGTTCAGTTCCCCCATGATCTGCTTTCAATGACCTCTGACCTGGCTGGCTTCCAACTGACCAGCCCAGGCTGTGTCTCCACTGCTTTTCAGTGTGGGTCAGCTTGTGGGGACTTGACAGCAATAACCAAAGCTCCCATGGGAATGTCCAACATCCTCAATTTCTCATTAACCTTCCTCTTTCCTACATCCACATGCAAAATGTGACCCAAAGACCTGCTCTGACTTTTCCTGGGAAAGGACTGAGTGTGCTATAGATTTGCAGGGTGTTCCAGCTGGCAGCTTTTACTCAGCCTCCCTGAATGAGCCCTGACCAGCCCAAATGTGCCCCTTGTGAAGGTGTAAGCCCTGGCTGCTTTGGTCTAGAAGCCTGTAAAACTCACTGTTCTCAGTCACACCTCTCTAGATTGACCAAAGTGGTTTGAATAACTCTGAATTAACCCTTTCTCCCCTCAGGGAAGTGTAGGCACCAGACTAGAGGTGACAAACCAACACTTATCTGTTTGCCACCTTGTCTGGAAAAGCAAAATGTTAAGGCTAGAAATGTGCAGAGATTTCATTCATGTGCATGCTTTAGAAACATGTTTTATTCCCAGGATCTCCTTGATCCTTTACATTGGCAAAGGTCAGCATCTGATGCTTGAGGTGGTGGTTTTGTCAGGCAGGATATCTTCACAAGTTGCTTGCCTCACTACTTTGGAAATGCTGGTCATGTGTGAGTGAGAAAGCACCAAACACTTCCTCCGTTACCTTGTGACAAAAAAAAGAGGAACAGAGCACAGAGGCAGCCTGGCCTCAACTCTTGCACAAACCCCACATCTGCTGCCCTGTGCAATGGGTTTGACGAAGCACTGGCTGGGCTCTGGTGCAGAGGAAGCCAACCCATGTGGATACCAAGGCTGCTCTCTGCACACTGTTTTTCTGCATTAGACCTGGGAATGACCCAGATTCTGTGCTGATCTAATTTGGCTTTGATCAGTGCTTTGTTTCCTTTCACTCTCCTCAGGATCTTTGCATTTTTCTTAGCTCAGTGTCCAAATCAAAAGACAGAAGTTTTAAAAGATATTCAAGTACATGATAGTGAAATTGCTGGTGATGCTACTGAGCTGTAATTTTATTAAAGATTAACTTAAAACAATTGACTTCAGTGATGATGCTGCTTCTAAGTGAAAATTCCCTGGGCTCCCATCTGGGCTCTTTCTGCTAATGTGAGTAAAGAAAATGCAGCTTTCTTATAGACACAATATGCCCACTGGCTTTTTTTTGTATTTTAGATGAAAGCACAGAAGAAGAATCCCTGCATTCAGTTGATAAACTGGGGCAGTTGACAAATTCAGGGCACTGGATTTTTGTCATTTACCTTGTTTACCCTGAACTGCAACAAATACTAACCAAAAGATGGTAAAGAAAAATTCTGTTAAAAATTAAGGGTATTCAATTTTGAGATACTTTAATTTCCCTTACCAGTGTCAGAAGGAAGCTTCACTTTTAAGTGTTTTTAGTGGGCTCCATGTCTTGTTCCCTATGCAATTATGTATGCCAGGTGTCTTCATCACCAGGGAGTTTATTTGGCCCCATATTCATTCTTTGAAGGGGTACATGGACCAGAGGTGCAGAACCATTTGTATGACTGGTAGCTAGCATTAAGCCATTCTGGCTTCTCTATATACATATATCCAGTTTAGACCAAAAGCTGTGCTTTTCAGAAATTAATTATGATGAAGAAGAAAATGTTACAAGTACCAACCAAACAACAATGAGATTTAAACCATCTGAAGGTTGATTTAGCCACATAATGAATGTAAGCTTCTCAAGCCAGGCACTGGAGTAGGTATCTGCACCTACCAGCACTCGCCACCACTCTGCACATGCAGAGTTCTGCCTTTCTAAAAACATTTCCTGCTTATAACATCTCCTAATATTCACAAGATCACATGTAGCAGTTTCAGTTGTAAATAGAGAAGCATTTGTTGGGGTTTTTTTTCTTCCCCACCAATGATTTTTTTAATTAAATCTCAGATTAATTATCATCTTCCCTTCTACTGTCAAATAATAACTGGATACAGAATAACAAGAGTAGAATGTCCCATCCATTTCAAGGCTTTCAGATTTGCAGTGCTTCCTTCTGGGCTCAAATTTCATCCAGAGACATAAAATCCATTTGGCACATAATCCATGACGCAAGATAAGGTGAAGCAGGAGCTTGCTACAGGTTCCTGCAATGTTCCTGCACTGAGAGCGGTGTGAGTTGTGGTGTTGTCCTTAGACTCCTGTGGGAATTGGCACCTCCTGCCTCTCCTGTGCCTTCCTATCAGGCTGGGTGACAGTTCTCATTGGGCAAGAGGAGTGAAAGGGGAGCACAGCTCCCTGCCTTGGACTGTGGGAGGACTGCTGAGCTCCTGGGTGCCTCCTTCCTGCTCAGAGTACTTCCCAAGAGAAAAACTTCTTCCTGGCATGGCAAGTGGGTAAGAGACAATCATACTAATTCTCCTCTAACAAGAAGGGTAGGGGGGATGGAATATCTTTGTAAAAGGGTGAATATTATATACATGCAGCACAGCAAGAACCTTCTTCCTCTTTCTGTTCAGTTTTACTGACTCACTGCAGTGTAAAACATTGGTGAGGCTACTGAACCATTAGCTTAAAATAAAGGTGATGCTAAAATCAGATTGTGCTTAAACATAGCTGGTAACTTAGAATCAGTTCTTCAAACATCAGCTGCCCTCAGCTTTAAATGGAAAAAACCCCCAAAAAATCACTGGACTCAAATAGAAGACATAGATACTGGTGTAAGATGAAAATCTAGACAATTGTTTCTATCTTCTGTTAGACATAAAAGCTGTTGTATGTAATTCACAACATTTGAACCAAGTTTTTTAAATTATTAGAAACTTCTTGTAAATGGCTGCTCATCAGGTATTCAAATCCTTTTCTTCTCTATGTAAAGATTAAAGGTTGTATAAAATTGCATGTTGTTGGAAGGATCTCTGAAAGTAAATTTACTTTGGAGAAGGTGTTCAATCACCTTCTTTGTGGGGCTTCATGTGACCATTCGCAAAACCTGTTTTTCTTGCTCTGACACTGTTGACTTGGTCACTTTGCCACTGACCTTTAATTCTCTTTACATCTTGAGTAATTTCTGATTTATAGCAATAAAGTCTTCTTCTTGGAGCATTGTTTTGGGTAGAATGAAGAATAAAATGGAGATGTTAGATTGTTTTGCTCTAAATACACTGCTGGTGCATCAGTTGCTATTGCAAAGGGCCTCCCCCAGGTTTTCTCAACTCTTAAAAGTGCAGACTGAGTGTTGTTGCTGGGGTGGTGCTTTGCTCACGCAAACACATCCAAGCAAGGCTCCAACTGGACAAAATCCAGTTGGCCAGACTTCTCGCACAGAAATAATTAATTTTACGTGAAAGCATAGATCTAACAACTCAGAGCTTTCACCATAGGGAAGGGATTGAGAACTAATGATAAAAATCTGTTTTGAGTCACCCATGCCATTGTGTTGAAAACCAGGGAGAAAATACGCAATCAGCAGTACCGTTTTCCAGGGCAACCTTATCTACATGCAGGTGTGTCATGGATTTGCATGAAGATGTTCAGCATCTTCTCATTGAAGTTGTCTCACCTTGTATGTGTAAGCTAAGTTTATGGCCCTTTTAAAATTAGTACCATCCAGAAAGAGCTTTTACAAGATGACTGCATAAGTTGCTAGACAAGTTTTTTGCTTTGGCAAGGGTATATTTTTTTAGTCTTCAGTTACAGCATAAACAGATGCTCTCTCTCTTTGGAAACTAAAGGGATGACAAAAAGGAGAGGAAAGGTCCATGATGATATTGTGGTAGCACCTTGCAGAAATAAAGGAGAGTAAAGGCTTTTACTTTGTAAAATTTAGTGATTTCAGTTTTGGGACAAGTTTCCTGAATGCAGGAATACATTTAGTAGAAGTATATTTATTGAACAAAAATGAGGATTGAAATCTGTAGGTGCACTCTTGCTGTAACCCTCTCCTGAGTAGACACCCTGAGCTCATGTGGTATTTCATTTCTAAAGGAAGAAAGGTCAAACAGAGCCCTACGGTGCTTTATAAACACAGGACAAATCTGCCAAGAGCAGACTGAGAGGAATTGGGTATTAAAGAGGTGAGAGATCTCTCCTAGATAGGTGACTGTTACTAAAATACGCACAAACTACAAGATACATATATAAAATACTGTATCTGTGGAACAAAATATTATAATAAAACCCAAGAGCCACCCTCCCTAATGTTCCACATACCCTGGATGTTCAGGAGGCAGCAGACTCCTCTTCATCAGCAGTTGTTCCTTCCAAAGTAAAAACTGTATTAAACATAGTATGCTGGTTCTCAAACAGGATAAGCAGATGCAGAGGAGCAGACAGCAGGAGGGTCCAGAACACAGCACAGAAGTGATCCAATAAAATTAGGGCAGTCCAAGGTAAAGGCTTGAAGTTTGAAAAACATCTCCAGTACTGTTCTGTGAACTCACCAGTCCTGTCCTTGGGCTTTCGGCTGAGCTGCTGAAGTGAGCAGTTTTCTTTTTGGTGTTGGTTTGTAAGCTTGTTTGAGAAGGGCTTGATCTTCTTAAGACTCCAGAAAGAATATGGAATATGGCTGGAAAGAAATAAAACTGCTGCTGTTGGTGGCTTCTGAGGCAGCTCCCTGGGACACTGAGGAGAAGCCTCGTTTGGGCTGCCCAGCCAGCATTGACAATGTGATACCACAAGCCCCACTTACTGTACAGAGCGTGGGGTTTGGGCAGGGGCTGAATGAAGCTCCTCTGTGACAGCCTCCTTCTTCTCCACTGAAGATTCATGCAAGTACCTGTCCCAAGCACAAACCTTTCTTCACATTCCTGTTTAACCCTGGAAACAAACATATCCATTGGCTCCTATACACTAGAATTTTTAATCCTTTTCCTTTTCTCAGTTATTGACACCTGTTCAAGCCTAGTTAAAAATTCAACTGATCCTTTAGATTTCCCATCCACAGCTATCCCAGAGTACCAGAGAACCTGAAGGAAAATGGCCTGTCAGTGCCTCCAGCGTTGCTCACGAACACAGTAGCTCAGATCCAGTTACAGGCAGGCTGAGGTGTGGCAGATGCTGTAGTTACGGTTATCTGCCCTGCCCTTGTGCCCTTGCCACAATCTTTGTTTGCTCTTTCTGTTTGAGAGCATGGAATTTGCCTCTGGCAGGAGGATGCAGTGACTTGTCACCATCCTGGCCAGAACAGAAGGAGAAGACGTAACACTAATCAGAGGTTCAGATCTGGGCTTTAAGGTGCCTTGGTTCAGCCTTGGAGAACCAAGGAGTTATTAAAATCATGACAAGTTGTCCCAAGAGCTATTTCAAAGACATGCCAATTGTTGACAGATTTCTGTACTTTTCTTCTTTCCTGGAAAACATTTCTTTAGGAGGAGAATTCAAAATTATCAAGCGGTGTTTCTCACATGCTTTGATGCGTGTGCTGGTTTGTAACTGATTGATTCCACTGTCAGTCAACTAAAGATTAATCCACTTCTCCTTTTCTCCACTCTGTTGTCATGATCCCCTCTTAGTGTGGACATAATGTACTTGAAACTGGAGCTACCTCTGGGCACTTCATCATATTAACAAGCTGTCGTGGTTTGACACTGGCTAAATGCCAGGCACCCACAGAGTCATTCACTCACCCTCCCCTGGCACAGTTGGGCAGAGGAGAAAAAAAATTAACTAAGGATTTATGAGTTGAGATAAGGACTGGGAGAAAACACTCCAAGGGCAAACCAGGCTTAATTTAGAAGTACAAAGTGAATTTATTACTAACAGAGTCAGAGGAGGAAGTAAATAAGCCATTAAAACACATCTTTTGCCCCAGCCCCTCCCTCCTTCCCACCAACAGTGCAGGGAGACAGGGTAGGGGGGGTTGGTCAGTTTGTGACCCAAGATCTTCTTGCACTGCTCAGGGAGAGAAGTCCTTCCCCTGCTATGCTGTGGGGTCCCACAGTTCTCTGTGAACTTCTCCAGCTTGACTAGAATTTCATGAGCAGGAGTCCTCCCAAAACTTCTGCAATGTGAGTCCCTCCCATGTGCAGACAGTCCTCCCAAAACTGCTGCGATGTGGGTCTCTCTTTCCACGGGGTGCAGTCCTTCAAGGACAGGCTGCTCCAGCCTGGAAGCAGGGGCCCTCTCTCCCCACCAGGTCTCCCACTGGATAGCAGCCTCCTCCAGGCATCCACCCCCTCCACCATGAGCATCTCCTCTATGGGCTGCAAGTGGTTCTCTGCATTCCCTGGGGATCCCCATCCACTGTGAAGCTGCAGAGATCCATGCTTCACCATGGTCTTCACCATGGCCTGCAGAGGAACTTTGGCTCTGGCACCTGGAGAACCTCCTCTCCCCACTTCTCCACTGACCTTGGTGTCTCCATGTTGTTTCCCTCACATATTCTCACTTCCTTCTCTTCTCTGGCTAGGAAAAGAACTGTGCCCAGTTTGTGTTGATTTTCTTCTTAAATATTTTATCACAGAGATGATTACCATCATCTGTAATTAGCCCAGGCTTGGCCAGTGGCATGTCCATCTTCAGAGGCATCAGGGATTGGCTCTGCTGGCCACAGTGGAAGCTTCCAGCAGCTTCTCACAGAAGCCACCTCTGTGCCCCCCACCCCGCTACCAAAAACCAGGCCATGCAAAACCAACACACAACCCTTCCTAAATCTTGTTGACAGTTGAATGGACAGACTTCTGAAAACTGTACACTGTTATGCAGGACAAGGCTCCATTAAAAATAAGGGAAGGAGAAGCTTGAGCAGGTACGTGAATCGAGATCAGTGCATGAGAGATTTTTATTTTATGCAGACATGGCTTTTAGAGACTTACTCACCTTTGTCATCCCTACCTTTATGCTGGGATAATTGCAAGGCAAAGAAAAATGTTCTGTGTGGAATCTTGCTTGAAGGAAAAAGGGAAGAGTTTATAAGACTGATGCCAGAAAAGCATCACTAAGAGGATTTTTTGCTTCCTGTTCTGTTGGCAGTTGCTGCATGCTGGTAACAATCTCCTGCTTGCCTCTGGTTTGTGCACAAAATCCTTGGGAATGAAACACCACCATTGTCCTTTTCATTTCATTATGTGACAGGAAGACATATCAGCAAGAACTTTATTGTCTGACAATCTAAGGGAAGGCTCAGGTTTCCTTACAGGTTACCTGCATTCTTTAAAAAGGAATGTGGACCATAAGTGTTGTGGTTTTTTATAGTGGCACTGACAGGAAAGTGTGGGGAGAAAGAAAAACTTGATGACAGACTGATACCTAGAACATAAGAGTGGAATTAGAAGACTCTAGAAGTGACTTGCAGAAATAACAGCAGGTGCCTTTTTTAAACACATGTATTCCTCTCTATTTCTTGACAGGAAGGCCTTAAATCATGAACTTTCTGAGCTTTTCAGTGAGATGTGGGATGCAGATGTTCACCGCCTTAGGCCTGGGAAAGACTACACAATTGAAGTGCAGGTAACCAATTGCCATGTCAGGATTAAGGGCAGTGCAGTGCTGCAGGAAAAAGTGCCTGCAAAAGTGCCTTTTTCTTAAAAAGTTGCCTGTGCTTTGTGATGTCCAGCGGGGAAAGCATCCCTTAGGAGAGGGAACAGTACAGAAAACACAAATAGTTCACACTTACTTGGACTTTGGTTACAAGTGGAATCTCTCAGGTGTCTGTCTTGGGTCCTGTAATATTTCATCTTTTTATCTGTGAGCTGGAGGAACTAGCATGCAACCTTTCCAGTTTTGCAGATGACAGCAAACTGTGGTGATGAAGTTGGTATGCTCAGGTGCAGGGCTTCTCTTCCACTGGACATAGACAGGCTGGAGGAATACGATAAGAAAGGAACATCATGAAATTCAGCAAAGACAAAGGAACAAGATGCCCAGAGAAGCTGTGAAATCTCCATCTCTGGAGGTTTTCAAGACCCAACAAAATGACACCCTGAGAAATAGTCTGAATTCAGTGTTAACCATACTTTGAGCAGCACTAGAGATGTCCTGCTCCATCCTGTGTGTTTCAGCATGGGAATGACAGCTTGTGTGTGTGGTCTGGGTGACTTGCAGCAAGGGAGAAAGGGAGATAGGTCCCAAGTCATTCTTAGGGAAATAAGGGAGGAATTTGAGAAATCCTGGGTTTCTTTGAGAGACCAGGGAGTAGCAGAGCGGTGGGTGAAGATTTCAGGATGTTACTTCCAGCCCCAGTGAAATGTGAGGGAGGAGTGAGAGATTTTATAAGCAGTCATTTCACTTCTTGCTAGCTCAGTGCAGTGCAAACATGACCAAGTGTTTTGGCCACAAATTGCAACAGGTCAGAATATTCACAATCCAGTTTTGTACTGACACGAGAACTCACTTTATTCTGATGTTACTCAAATGTTACTTTATTCCAATGTTGCTTCGTATTAGAACAGATAATTCCCTGTTGCTGATAAATTCAAAATAGTGGTACCTACCTCAAGCCAAAATGTGTGTAGGGAAAACTTCCCCCATATAGTTTCTCTTGATTGTCAGAACAAAGCTCTAGGTATCCCTTGCCTGTGTTAACAAGCTGCTACTCATCTTCTATCTTCTTTCCTTGAGAATACCTTTTATGAAATAGAAATTTGAAAATTATCAGGAAAGCCTCCTTAAAACTGCAGAGACAGAAGGTACCTAAATCTCCTTTTTAATTATTTGTGGTGGGAGGGAGCCCTGGCTCTACGTTATTTCTGTTTACCATTTGTGATGCATATAGTATAATAGCACAGCTGGTTACTGAGTAGAACTGAACTATTACATGAGCCATTACAGTCATCTCTGAGTCAACAGAGAAATTTCAGGCTCTTACAGTTGTCAGAGATTGCTGCTTTTCTTTATGCTGGCAGTTCTGTAATATCATCTCTTGTTTCATAGGAAGAAAATTCCTAGCAAAGAATCCTGATAGCATTATGGGGTTTGGTTTGATTATTACAAAGGCAGGCATTGTCTCCTCTAAGGACAGACATCTTACTCCTTACATTCTTTTCCTCTGGTGTTTTTCCTAGGGAAAAGCAGGTCCAGCACAGCCAGGTGACACTGCTGTCCAGGACTATGCAGTCAGACATCTGTTTCACAATGTAAATGAAGAACGCCTGAGAAGCATTAAAACTTTTGCAAGTGAGACCTCTTCTTCTGTTAATGTGGATGTGATATAAAAATCTGTGCTGTTTTTGACGTGTTTGCCTAAAATATAAAATTGTATGTAATTTGGATGGTGGTGAGGATCATCAGGCTGCAGGTCATTTGAAGGGAGTTTTCCTAACAGTTGCTTTGAGATTATCCGTACCTGAGCAGCAGGAGGAACATTCTTTTGTGCTTTAGGCAAAATCTGAATTCTCTGGCTCTTCCACTACAAAGTAAAAGGGATGAGACACTTACCACAAGCTTGAGAAGTGGCCCAAGGGAATCTCACACGGTTTAACAAGACCAGGTGCTGGTGCTGCACCTGGGTCAGGACAACCCCTGGGATCAATGCAGGCTGGGGATGAGCAGAAGGAGCAGCCCTGGCAGAAGGACTTGGGGGTGCTGTGGGTGAGAGCTGGCCCTGCCCCGGCCGTGTGCGCTGGGACCCAGAGCCCCCCTGTGCTGGGCTGCACCCAGAGCCCCAGGGCAGCAGGGGAGGGGGGATTCTGCCCCTCTGCCCCGCTCTGCTGAGACCCCCCTGCAGGGCTGCAGCCAGCCCTGGGCCCAGCACAGGAAGGACAGGGAGCTGCTGGAGCCAGGCCACAGCAGGGACACCAAGGGCATCAGAGGGATGGAGCAGCTCTGCTGGGAGGAAAGGCTGAGGGAATTGGGATTGTTCAGCCTGGACAGGAGGCGGCTTTGGGGTGAGCTCATTGTGACCTTGCAGTGCCTGAAGGAAGCCCACAGGAAAGATGGAGAGAGACTCTTGACAAGGGCCTGGGGTGACAGGACAAGGGGGAATGGCTTCCCACTGACAGAGAGGAGATTAGGATTAGAATTTAGAAAGAAATTCTTTCCTCTGAGAGCAGTTGAGACACAGTGGTGAACAGTTTGTTCAGAGCAGCTGTGGCTGCCCCATCCCTGGCAATGTACAACATCAGGTTGGATGGGGCTCTGAGCAACCTGGGATAGTGGAAGTTGTCCCTGTCCATGGCAGGGAGTTTGAACTGGATGATCTTTAAGGTTTCTTCCAGCCCAAACCATTCTATGATTCTGTGCATTGAAAAAGACACCAAATTCATCTTTACTCCTTTACTTACAGCTTCCAAGCCCTTTCGGATAGTACCAGACCCACAGCTAGGTCTTGCATTTCTGTTGGGGGCTATACTTCAGCCATGTCCATGAATGTATGTTTTCTTCCCTAATTTTTCTCAAGCTCAAGTCATCTGATAAAGGTTTATGCTCTATTATTCCTCTACTAAAATAATGCCCACAAAACCTTGTGCCAGCATAGCTCAAGGTCCTAAGCCTGTGTCTGTAATTGTGGTGGTCAGATGTGATTTATTTTGGTAGAAGTTCATTATTACTTCAGCACTTGGCTCCATAAAGAACGCACTACCTGTTCATCTTTAAAAAGATCTTTAAAAAGTACTGCAGTGATCTGACCTTGAGTCACCTTGAGGCCTACATTTAACAGTATACCTGAGAGTAGAATCTGACATATAAACGAATGGCTTTCTCTAAGGGCTGTCAAGGCATATTCTATGGTGACTCTTTATGACGGCACTCTAACGCTGGGTTCAGGCATATGAGCCTGAAAGTTTCTCCTTTTCTGCAGCCTTTATCTCCTTATTGGACAACTATGAGGCATCAACTGGTATAGCAGAAGTAGTGACTCCAGAAGAAATAGTTGAAAACAACTGTTTCCTTGATGCTATCTTAGCAACAGAAGTCATGAGAGTAAGTAACACAGATCTTTTTTGTGGCTGAAAACTCTAAGTGAAAAAGTAAATTGTGTATCTTGGTTTTCTATTCTTCAGCTAGCTCATGACTATCTGCTGAAGAAAAACCTAGCAAAGCCAAGCCTTGCTGATTTCAAACATCAGCTTTATGACATCTGGTTCCAGCTCTATGCCAGGAAAGAAGGAGACAGGTATGGTTGATGGGTGTGATGGGCACTGATAATCTCTCTGCTATTCTGATTTAGGTAAATATAAGCCCAAGTGTCATCTGCTACACATAGAACTGGAAGACAGCTTCAGAATAGCTTCAGACTGACAGAGAGGAGGTTTAGATTGGACATGAGGAAGAAATTGTTACCTGTGAGGGTGGGGAGGCCCTGGCACAGGTTGCCCCGAGCAGCTGTGGCTGCCTCATTCCTGAAAGTGTCCAAGGCCAGGCTGGATGGGGCTCTGAGCAATCTGGGATAGTGGAAGGGGTCCCTGCCCATGGGAGTGGGTTAGAATGAGATGATCATTAACATCCCTTCCAACCCAAACCATTATATGGCACTATGAATCATATAAAAGACCTATATATTCTTTTTTCTTCTTCATTACAGACCTGATTCTTGTGGTTTTGAACATGTTTTTGTTGGAGAAACAAGGCATGGTAAAGAGATCTTAGGTTTGCACAACTGGGTGCAATTTTACCTTCAGGAAAAGCGCAACCAGATTGATTACAAGGGATACGTGGCTCGGAAGAACAAAACCAGGGTAAGAACAAGCCTTTGGGGGCCTTTGCAAGTGAGACAAATGGATCCAGAGATAAAAGTTGTAATGAAACAAGTGTAATGATGCAATCATAGACTCAGTGTTTTGAACAGCAATAGGTATATACAGTACATAACTGTATATAAGAAGAATGAATAATAACATATCTTCCAGCTTCTGTTTTTGCAAAAGCTATTTTAAAAATTAGTGCTGCTGTTTACAGAATTGCAACACTGTGGAGGCTTAGCTGGGATAAATGGTCATGTATGCTCCAGAGGTCAGGGAAAGGATTGTGCTCCAGCTATAGCACCCAGGCACACCAAGAATGACTGAATCTTACAAAAATCTCAAAAATCTGGAATCAGAAATTCTATCTGTCCAGTCACACCTGTGTTGGAGGTGATTCTGTTGTTTCATTTATGCTTTCAGCCTGACAAGGACGACCAAGTTTTGAGCATCCAGTTCAGCTGGAAGGGCTCAGTCAAGCCAGTCGGAAGCACCTTTATTGGTGTCAGCCCGGAGTTCGAATTTGCCCTTTACACAGTCATTTTCCTGCTGTCTGAAGAAAGAGTCACACGTGAAACAGTGAAGATAAATGAGTATGAGCTACAGATGGTTGTCTGGCGCCATGGGCACCACATTGGAACAGCATATCCAGTACTGCTCCGCACCACTAGTGAAGACTAATGGAGTGAGCAGGAAAGTTTTCTTTTTAAATCAGGGGGAAGGAGGAGTGGTGGAGAGAGAAGGAATGGATGGGGTGGACAGGACCTGACAGCAAAGTTAGTATGTTGTTTTATACAACTAATTTCAAG
This sequence comes from Horornis vulcanius, assembly GCA_013401035.1. NCBI lineage: Eukaryota > Metazoa > Chordata > Aves > Passeriformes > Scotocercidae > Horornis > Horornis vulcanius. Next base: position 30,637 of record VZUA01017036.1, read on the forward strand.
TAAAAATTGATGACTCCGCCTCTTTTGGTCTGCAATGGAGTTTTTAATCAGTAGTGTGCTGTGACATTGTCTGTGAAACAATGAAACGTACTCCTGCTCACATTAAATTTACATCTAAATTACATCAGTCTTCTCTTGTGCATGGAAGCACTGTACTTTTCAGCAAATAATGGCATTTAGAAAAAGGTTGTATTAAAATTGAAATACATATTTCTCTTATTTGTTAGTCATTGCATATCCAAAAGAGCAATCACCACGCATTGCTTACACTTTACCTTCCAGACAGAAGCTTTGATTTGGCACAGGCAGAACTCTAGGATGTTTTAGTTTCCTTTTCTCATTTCTTAGGAAGTTAATTTCAAATGCATTATTACAATACAATGACCTGGACACACACAGGGAACACATTTAGTTGGGGAGATGGTCATCAGACCCACAGCAGACCTTGAAATATTTTCTGTTTCTTTACACAGTTTTCATATACTCCCTATGTATTTCTGAAACACCTGGATGATAACTTCATGGTACAGGTACTAAGAGGGCTGGCTCAGACCCTCTTTGATTTGTTGCTTGTCAACAGAGAGGATCTTGTGATGCTCTTGAGAGACTGGTGGTTGTCTTGGCCATAGCGACCATGAAGCCATCGAGTTTAAAATCTCTGGTGACAGGAGGAAAAGTGCCAACAAAACTTCAACCCTGGACATGGGAAGAGCAAACTTCAGGCTGCTCAGGGAACCAGTAAGTCCCCTGGGAAAATGCCTTTGAAGGTCCTGGTATCCATCAGTGCTGGTCACTTTTTAAGCACCAGCTCCTGTGGGCACAAGAACATACAATTCCTAAAAATCAGAAATCGAGTAGATGAGGCAGAAGGCCACCTTGGCCAAACAGGAATCTTGAAGATAAGATAAAAAAGGATGGTGTATGCCCAGTGGAAGCAAGGTCAGGTGATGTGGAAGGAATACCACTGTAGGGGGAGAATTTGTGTAGCCAAAGCTCCATTGCAATTGAAGCCACAATAAAAAGAGGGTTTTAAAAATACATTGATGGCAGAAGGCAGTGCTGGAATGACATCAGCGTGTTACAGGATGAGGATGGTCACCTCACAAGCAGGGCCATGGACAAGGTAGAGATGTTTAATGCTTTCTTTGCCTTCATCTTCAACACTGATGATGGACTAAGGATGTCCCAGCACCCTGAGCTAGAGGTCTGTGACTACAAGAATGATAAACTATGAGTTAACCTTGAAAGTGTGAGGAATCTGCTGCTCCAGCTGGATCCTTATAAATCTATTGGGTGTGATGGGATTAATCTGAGAAAACATAAAGAGCTGGCTCATATCATCATGAGGCATCACTTGATAATTTTTGAACAGTCTTGGAAATCTGGAGAGGTCCCAGTTTTTAAAGAGGGTAAGAAGGATGACCCTGGAAGCTACAGGCCTGTCAGTCTCACTCCAGTGCCTGGTAAAATTATGGAGATGATGATGATTATTCTGGGAGGTACTGAAAAACACCTGAAGGACAACACAGTCATTGGTCACAGCCAGGACATCTTCATGAGAGGAAAGTCCTGCTTATCAAAACTAATTTCCTTTTATGCTAAGGTAACCCACCCAGTTGATCAAAAAACATCAGCAGATATAATCTTTTTGGATTTCAGTAAAGCTTTGGCTATCATCTATCTCAGTGTGCAGCCCACAGCTGGATAAACACATAATATGATGGATGAGCATCTTGCTCATGGGTCAAGCACAAAGAATGACAGTAACTGGGGGGACAGCAGACTGGCAGCCTGTCACTTTTGACATTTCACAGGGCACCATCTGAGGCTCCATGCTCTTAAAAATCCTCATGAAAAGCTTGACAGCAGGACAGGAAGAGATACTAAGTAAGCTTGCAGATGATACAAAACTGGGGGGAGCTGTTGACTTCCTCAGGGGTGAAGAGGCCCTGCAGAGAGCCCTGGGTAAATGACAGGGCTGGGCAATCACCAACTGTGTGAAGTTAAACAAAGACAAGGGCGGGATTCTGCACCTGGGACAGGACAGCCCTGGATGTACAGACAGACTGGGGAACAAGAGGCTGTGTTGTAGGAAGGGACCTGGGGGTCCTGGTCAGTGGCCAGTTGGACATGAGCCAGCAGTGCCCTGGCAGGCAGGAGGGACATCCCTGTCTTGGGGACACCAGGCCCAGCATCACCAGCCAGGCCAGGGAGGGATTGTCCTGCTCTGCTCTGGGGCAGCCTCACCTTGAATATTGTGTGTGGTATGGGGTGCTGCAATATAAGACCTAAAGCTGTTAGAGAGTGTCCAAAGTAGGGTTTTGGAGATGCTGAAGGGCCTGAAGGGGAAGCCACACAAGAAGCAGCTGAGAGCACTTGTTCTGTTCAGCTGGAGGAGACTGAGGCCAGAGCTCACTGCAGTTCTGCAGCTTCCTCATGAGGGGAAGAGGAAGGGCAGGCCGTGTGTGTGACCCCATCTGTGTGACCAGGGACAGGACCTGAGAGAATGGCTGTGTCAGGGGAGGGTCAAGGTGGATATCAGGAAAAGGTTCTTCCCCCAGAGGGTGCTGGGGCACTGAACAGGCTCCCCAAGGAAGGATCACAGCCCCAAGGACGACACTTTCATGTGCAGGGCNGCTCCTGTGGGCACAAGAACATACAATTCCTAAAAATCAGAAATCGAGTAGATGAGGCAGAAGGCCACCTTGGCCAAACAGGAATCTTGAAGATAAGATAAAAAAGGATGGTGTATGCCCAGTGGAAGCAAGGTCAGGTGATGTGGAAGGAATACCACTGTAGGGGGAGAATTTGTGTAGCCAAAGCTCCATTGCAATTGAAGCCACAATAAAAAGAGGGTTTTAAAAATACATTGATGGCAGAAGGCAGTGCTGGAATGACATCAGCGTGTTACAGGATGAGGATGGTCACCTCACAAGCAGGGCCATGGACAAGGTAGAGATGTTTAATGCTTTCTTTGCCTTCATCTTCAACACTGATGATGGACTAAGGATGTCCCAGCACCCTGAGCTAGAGGTCTGTGACTACAAGAATGATAAACTATGAGTTAACCTTGAAAGTGTGAGGAATCTGCTGCTCCAGCTGGATCCTTATAAATCTATTGGGTGTGATGGGATTAATCTGAGAAAACATAAAGAGCTGGCTCATATCATCATGAGGCATCACTTGATAATTTTTGAACAGTCTTGGAAATCTGGAGAGGTCCC
>VZUA01017037.1:73893-87009 GCA_013401035.1 Horornis vulcanius
GCCGCTCCCGGCCCAGTCCGGCCGATCCCGGCCCAGTCCGGCCGATCCCGGCCCAGTCTGGCCGTTCCCGGCCCGGCCGTTCCCGGCCCGTTCCGGCCCTTTCCCGCCAGCCCCGGACCATCGGCGGTTCGGCGCGGACCGGCGGCTGCGGTCGGGGCCGCTGGAGCCCGTGCGTAAATGCGAGCCTCGGGGCCGTGTCCTGCTCTGGTGTTTAAAATAGCGCCCCGAGCACACACGTCCCGCACGTAAGCGCGGCCAAGCCCCGCCGTGCGCGGCGCGGAGCGGAGCGGGAGCAGCGCTGCCGGCGGGAACAGCAGCAGCCCCCGCATCCCGCTGCGCTGAGGGGCACGGGCGGACCGCAGTCGGCTGGCGAGAGCCGCCCGGGGGCATCACGGACATGAACTGCTGGCGAACGACGCCTGACCCTTTCCTGACGCGAAATTAGCTCGAGAGCTGCCGTAGCTCCGTCTTGCTAAACTCTCCTAATATACATATTTTCTGAGCCGTGATCTAGCATTATTCCCTGGGGTTCTCCAAGAAAGGAAGTGGAGAATGTTCTTTTCAAAAGCATGAAGTGGGAAAATGTTTAGAACTATTTATAGCTGCACTTAGGCTGTGGAAATCCCAGACATTATAAACTATTTATAGTTATTCTCTGGGTTAAAAGGGTAAAGTCAGAAATCTTATTGAAAAAGTTGCATATGCTTCTTATCCATCAGTTAGATTAAATGAGACTTCTGAGCGCGGGATGGGGCTGGCTGAGATGGATGAAAACAAGGAGGAATCGAAGATGAGGTGGAATCACCAATTCAGAGAAACGCACAGCCCGTGCTGTGGGAAGAGGAAGGGCCCTGTGGCACCTGCCGACTTAGCCCAGGGCCGGAGGGTGCTAGGGACACCCACACTCTTTAGCTGTAGCTGCTGACAGCAAGGTAGAGTCTCCCACTGCCACAGACTTCTCCATCCCGGCTGTTAGGGGACTCCCATGCCTGCTGCCGGCGTGTTAGGGCTGCTGTCTCTGCCTGCTTTGGTGTGTCAAATCTCTTTATGGTTTAAATCCTTGGGAGTCTGTGCATGAGCCTTTTCTTCAGTGAGCTCACTTAGGCATCGGGAGGCAGTGGGTATCATCAGGGGCATTATTTTGTACATTGTGGCCATGCTGCCTCAGCAGCTCCAGCAGCTGGGATCGCCTCCATGTAGATGGACAGTGGGCTGGGCTGCAGGGATGGTTCCGTGGGCTGGATGCGGCTTCCTGTCCTCACAGCACAGCGGTGACCGACTACATTTCAAAAATAAATAATCTCTAAAGATTTTCCTGCTTTTGTCAGAATTGTCTGGACCAAGCCTGAATTTGCTATAAGTAATTAATGAACTCCATGGAAGTATCCCTTTACTGACAGTTGAACACAACCAGCAGATGCAAACTGACCAAAAATGTCCTGTATAACATGAGAAAAATGCTGAAATGCAGATCATTAGAACGCAAATATTGTATCAACATTGTTAATGTAACTAATTCAAGGGGAAGCTTTTCTTACTGTAACCTGCATGATGTCAGACATAAAATCCCAATGATGTTTGCTTCCCACTGCTGTGCTTCTCTGATGAAGTATGCAAAACTAACACTGTCTCTTTAAAACTCCCGAAACTAAACATAAAGCTTTATTATTGTTGTTGTTGTTATTATTGTTATTGTTGTTTTTGTTATTTAAAAAATTCTCCTATCTTCCAACATATTTTGCTCTGCCTGACTAGAGTATCTTTCAGTTAGTATCAATGATAAATGGATTATTTCAAGTCTTGAAAGAAGTACCTTAGTATTTTCAGAAAAACCTCACTTTTCTTTGAATAGAGGATTTAAATATCTCATTTCAAAGAAGAGGATTCTATTATTTTTGCTCTAAGCTCTGCTTCTCTTTGGCCCTGCCTAATGCTGAAATTTGTGCCAGTGTCTTTAAAGCTTGTATTGTTTGCTGTTTGCCATGATTTTAGGGTCAGAAAAGAGCTGCTGTGTGGTGATGCCACTAATCAGGTAGGTAGCAACTTCTTACTTAAAATGGATTTTTGTTTGCTAGTGCTTTTGTTGGTCCTCCCAGCCTTTTGGAACGAATGCGTAGGTGTCTGGATTGCCCTGCCTTCTGCCTGCTGTCTCTGTGAATAGAAACATGGGCTGTACAAACAAACATGTACAAACTACCTGCTTGTTCTATTATCTTACCCTGCTTGGCTAGATTTCTGTAGTGACCCACAATGGCTCTACAAAAAGGTTTCTTGGAGTAAAAATAACCCTGGAAGTAAGGTATCCTTTTTTCCCCCACATCCCTTTACAGGTATAAGAGGTTTTATAGATGACACTGCACATGCTGATGAGCACAGAGTAACTGCCCAGGTCACACCACAGCCTTCACTGTTTAAAAAAGAAAGCCCTAGAGCTCAGCTTTGTGCACTCATGCCTTTACTACCCTTCATGGTATGAAGGGCTGATGACCAAACCTGAGGTAAAGTTGGTTTGACAAAGCCAAACTCCAGTTTAGGAGTGAGTTGAGTTTAGGATCTAATTTGTCACAACTAGCATTCTGATAACTCTATAAATCACTTTATTAACATTGCCCTGATTCTCTCAATGACTCAGCAACATCCCACAGCAAAAAAAAAAAACAAAAACAAACAACAAAACCAAACCAAACCTCCAGACTTAAAAGGTTGCAGATAAACTTCTGTTTTAATAGGCAGATCTACCAGATGGCATCTTTTATTGGCAGCAATGCAGCCATTTACAGCCTTGTTACCAGCTACATGTACATTACTCAAGAGTTTTCTATGACAATCCTGGGTATTTCTAAAGGGTATTTTCAAACTTATTTATCTTGTTGCAGTGTGCCTCCCTTCTTCAAAATCAAGAGTCAGGGTCATTTTCTTTCCCTAAAAGACAGAAATATGTTTTACACCAAAATATTTTAAAAAACCCAAACCAAAACAGGATGTAAAATAAATAGCATCACTTGTCCATAAACCAGCAGGCTGTTCTGCAGGAGCAGTGAGTAGACAGGGCCTGTGCTGATTCAATTCTAAGGAAGCCCTTTCCCCTTATTAAGGAGACCACAGGCCAGTGATGAAGAACCTCTGACCCTCTGTGGTACAGCAAAATAAAGTATGGAAATAAAATTTCTCTCTGAATTTTCTAACTTGCAAAATGTAGCTGTCAGTTTTCAGGTATTCAGTTAGCTGAATCATGGGCAATAATAATGGAACAGAAATCACTTATGAAGAGGCAGATACTAATACTTTCCTTGTGCAGGTCATGCAAAAGAGCACAGCTCTGCAAGTTAAAAACAAACATTGCTTCTAGGTACCCATATTGATATTCTGCAGACAGAGTTTATTAAGTCTGTAAATATAGCTGGATTCAGTGGCTCATTGTACAGATTATCTTGATATCAAACCCACGGCAAAGCAGTGTTTTACGTCACTGACTACCAGTAATAGCAATGCAGAAGCAGAGGTGTTGAGTTTAAATGTCAGCCGTGACCTGAAGCTCTCAGCATTTTCCCACACTCAATTTGAAACATCCAGTTTTCCTGAGAGACCCCTGTATTTGTACTTTCCTTGTATAACTTGGGATTGGACATTTGTACACCATTTTTTTTCTCTGTGTTGGGAGCTGGAAGTCTAGCTTAAGAATATTTAGCCTTACTAGGGATTTTCTAGCAATTTTCTTAATGAATGCTGATTATGTAGAATGCTGGTTATGTAACCACTGGCAGTTTAGATAGAAATGAAAGAAAGATAAGACCACTGATATGAGTAAATTGTATTAGTTACAATACAACAGAGCACTTATTCCCACTTTGGAAAAAGCAAAGATTTTCTTACCTCAGTAAATGAAGTTAGTTCTGTCAAAAATAAAAAAGCAAAAAGTTACCAAGAGATCAAGTACGGCTTTGGTTATTTATTGATAAGTTCACACTCTACAACTCTTTAATTCATTGGAAAGAATTATATTATTTTAAGAATTATATTATTTTAGATATAAACAGTAGTAGAAAACAAGACACAGAGGGGCTTGGCAACTGTACTGGGAGTCCTTGTAAGTGAGCAAGATCTCCCACAAAGAAATGGCATCTGTGCCAGGAAAGTAGGCAGAGCTGACCACTTTGCTACTCATTTCCTATGGTTATGTACTCATTTCATAGTCTGGTCCATGAAAAGAGACAGGTTTGTACTATTGATACTGGAAGCATAGTCTTTCAGCAGTGTAGGGAGAATATCTAAAGAAGGAAGACACCGCTTATTTGGTGCAGTGGTGGTGGGGCCACAAAGTTGGATTGCTAAGATTATTTGGATGCCAACTTCTGCCTCTATGGTTGGATAAATTATTATTAATTAGGATGGGTATTTTTAAGATTAAACCTACACTATTTCAGGTTGTGACTATGACAGTCACAATTGAAGCTATAGCAGACTCAGGTGTCAATAGTTTCCTTGAACTGTCACAGCCACAGATGCAACACACAACTTCTCTGCTGCCCTGACCAGATGTAGTGGGTCACCGTCAGGATGTTGTCTCTCTGCAGTATTGCAAACCACTGTAGAGCACCATACCTATCACTTCCAGCTAGTTTTGGAAGGTGCATAGTATCTTGTACTACTGCCTGGCAGCAGAAAGGCCAGGAAGCACCTGGAATTGGTGCCATCAAGATTGAGGGAGTCACCATGCCATTCAGCAAGATTGTCCAGCCTCCAACAATTCCTACTTCAATTGTTTTTAAATCCATATAAATTTTTAACATCCACTAAGTTCCACAGCTTGATTTTATGTGGTGTGAAGAGTAATGCTGCACTCTCAGCCATCTCTTTTGAAGGCAGGAGATTCCCCAGTTATTGCAATGATTTCTCACAGAGAGGACACTTTTTAAGTTTGACTTTGCTGCCCCTCTCTGAACCTTCTCAAATGTCCTGTATCTGTTTAGACACAAGGGAGAACAGAACTGAATACCTGTGTACTTGGAAAGGCAAAGGAAGATGCTCTAGGTGGCAGGAAGTAAAGAACCTTTTTTGAACTCAATGGGCAGTCACCTTTTGGATTACTTAGGCCTGTAGCTCTCTAAGTTAGGCATGAGACAAACCTTCCCGAGATACAAACCTCCCTTCATTAATGATATAATCTCCTGGAAAACTTCAGTTGGATATGCAGACAAACTTTATTTGGAGTCTTTGTGCTGCTTCTGTCTTTGTGCCTACCTGCACTTCTAACTCAGATGCTCTAAATTGCATAGATAGCAAATTTAGTGTTGTGAGTAACCCTCATAAAGGTATACAGAGAATTGAAGACCTGGGTAAAAGGCCCTTGTTAGCCTGGGCAGATCTCCCATGAAAGCTGTAGCTTCCTAGTTTGTGTGTAGCTCACTGCTGGTGGTCTAGGTATGCAAATAATTCCAAATGGGAAGGCAGAAGAGGAGATCTGATTTTGTAACAGAGGGGCTGTGATACTGTGCAAGAGAGACTTGCTTAGAGACTATGGGTTTCTGTCTCTCATACAACACTCTTAACATGTAATATATATGAAATATCACTACTAACATCAAGGAAAAAAAGAAGACAAGAAAGCACAGAAGAGGCTGGATAAAATCAGGGCAAAGTGAATCTCAGGTTCTATAACTTCAAATTCTTTTATTTGCAGCTATGCCCTTTAATAGCTTCTGTATGGGTCATCAAAATATGTTCAACATCCCTGCACTTAAGGACATTCTTCTCTTCATCAAGTAGGATACTGAGTGTAGCTGGGAATAAAATAACAGTGTTGATTCCCAGACTAGAGAACTCTGCTTTTAGCGTCAATTTTTTATTCAAGCCTGTGTTGCCTGGGGAATGTCAGGGAAAATATAAATTCTCTTCTGTAGGAGGAAATGCTCTTCCTCCAACTTCTAAAATGCTTATCTTTGTGTACAGCTGAAGTATGATAAAGCATGTGTCCAAAAAAGTGTATTCCCAAGTCAGCGTTTCAAGTGGGTGTGAATTTCAAGTTATTCAGAAATATTCAGTCATTGGTGGGGGTGAGGAGGAGCACCAGATTTAAGTGTACATTAAAAGTGGCAAAGGGACCAGCCAGGCTCTTCACAGAGGTCAAGTATCTGCAAGCTTATAGCAGGGTTCCCAAGTGTCTCGATTGTCATATGGATTGACACATTAGGCTGTAATCAGAGCAGGTCCGTATTTGTTCATTTCTTGAACTGAAACTTTTGCCCTCCCCACAAATGTTAAGATCAAAAAATTCTGCATTTGCTCAACTCAATATTTAAAAAGTATAATGAGGAATTTTGGATGTTGATTTAGTTTTATCCACAATGTGTCGCACAGAACATTTAAAGTCATGACAATTTCCATACTGCATGCATAAAGATCATATTGGATTTAGGCTTATCTCTAGATCCGTGGGACTACTTACTTGACAAAACTTCCCCTGAACAAATTTCAGTTTGAGTGAATAAGCTGGAACGTGTCACTCCAGAGCAGAAAATCGGGAAAATGTTTTTTCTTTACTTCTCCCTATACTTGCATCCAAGTCAACAACTAAAAAGGTAATTTGGAGATGAGACCATCTCCCTAATAGTTCTCCAGTCCTCCTGTGATTCGTATAGTGTATTTTGTTTAATTATTAAAAGTTTTGGAAAACTAGGGTCTTAAAAGAGATCTATGTACTGCAATAAGGAACCACTTGCAGAAGAGTTTCCAAGTTTCAGCTTCAGCTGCCATGACTGTCACATGCACAAGTCACATCAATAATATTGTGAAACTGCCTCCCTTTGCACACTCCTTCCTAAAGACCTGGTTTTCTCTCTAAAATGCCCTGAGTGTATAGCTCTATAAAATCTGGATGAAGAAGGAAAAAACAAACACCAAGCAAACCCTAAACCTGCCTGGACTGGTACCAGTCCTTTCACCAACTCACATGTAGCTGCACCTTTTTATTTTTTCCTTTAAATTTATCTCTAAGACAATGTGAAGGACATTTGTGGGCATTGATAAATCCTCTTGGAAAATAAACACCCCATGGCAGTTCTGTCTCTAGTGATAGCTCAGTTGCCTTCCAGACAACAGAAGCTACAAGGCAAACAACACATGGTGGCACAGAAGAGGTCACAGGAAGGTTCATGCAGTGTGAGCTCGAGATTCCCATGGGCGAGGAAGGTGAGGATGTGTTGGCAGGCTGGGAGGGCTGTGCCTCCAGCACTGTGCCACAAATCTCTGAAGGATGCTGGCTCTGGCAGTGCCAGAAACGTGCAGTCTTGCATCACCCCTGGCTGCTACTTAACACCTCGGTCCTGCACAGAAGCCTGAGCCACTCCTGGGTGATTAGAGGTTGTTTCACATCTGTATCAACAGAAAGAAAACTCTGCTTTGCAAGATTCCAGCAAAAGCTCTCAGCAGACACCTGTGCTGATAACAGTGGTTATTTTTTACCACTGGCAGTTTTTAACCACCCTGTTATCAGCTGCTGCATGATGCTGTAGTACAGGATACTCTTCCAGAGCCTGCTGTTTGGTCCTGTCATGCAAAGAGCTAATTCTGAAATAAAGCAATAAAAGGAGATCAGAAATAAGACCCTGATTATTGCAATATGACCACAGCCATTTGGTTTTATTTTATAAGAGCTGTCTTTAAAGATGACTGCTGGCACAGACACAGGCTTGTTAAGACTTTTCTGTTTTCAGTTTGAGCAAATATTTAATTTTTTTGTTGTTGTCTGTTTCTTTGGAGGAAAAAAAATAGCTTAATCAGTTCTCTAGATACTGTTCCTGGTATACCTCAGCTTTAAGGTTTATAAATGTTAGAAACACTGCTCCACACAGCTACAGTTCCTGCTCAGAAAGACTAATTTAGAGCACCTTTGCTTCACAGTCCCTAAGGTTTCACCAAAAAAAAGTGTGTCTGCTGGCAGCTTCCTAGCACTGAATGTGCTGATAACACTTCAGCACAGAATGCAGTTGTGCCTAAATTACATTCTATACAGATCAATTAATGTAACACAAGTTTATTTTAGTGGAACTATGAACTGATGATCAAGTGATGCAATAGTTTTTATTAGTTATTTTTATTTAAAAAGGAACAATCTCCAAAAAGTTGACTGTAGTTGAGTCAGGAAAATATCCAGAAACATAAAACCAGCTCAGCAAATCTGTAGTTTAGTAAATCAATTACCAGATGGTTCATATACTGGGATCACTGTGAATATTCAGAGATTTTTACTTGATATACATACCACAAATGCAATTGTAATCTAAAAAGGATTACAAAAACAGAGAAAGGGAAAAAAGAGACATAAGATCCACCTACCTCACTGGCAATCTTTCTTTCAAACACTTCCTTAGCCAATCTTACATTATTAGTCACTGAAACTAAGAAATTTTTTTTATATCCTAAGCTATTTTTTATGGATATACGGTTTGAATAGGACACCAATTTTGCTGCCATTCTGACACAGCTTAAGCAACACGTTCTTCAAGGCCATGTCTGTGTTTGTCCTCAGTATTTGTGTATTTGCCAATGTGAGTCCCCACTGAATTATGCAAAGTGTGGTAAAAGCCCTTCTTATCTCTGGAAGAGGAAGGATGGGAGGGATGTTTGTGGTCTGTGCACCCAATTGGTACCACCTATAGCACTGATGAAAGTAAAATGAGTTAAAATGTGCTGGGAGTTAAACTACCTTTACAAATTAGCTCAGCTAATGTCAGTCTCACAGAGGAATAATACTTATTTTGACTTTTCAATATATTTTAGTTTAAATAGATTCCTAATCAACTTAAGCTACGGTAGAAAGACCTTTAATCATACTAATGGGATTGAGCTAGAGAGCCTTTAGCAGGGGAGCAGAAGCTCTCTGAGAAGGAGACACAGCAGCTATGCTGTATCATTTTCACACATGAATGACAAATGTATTCTTGCAGGATGAAAAAGGTAAGGTTAACACAACTTCTCCTGAAAAAAAAATGAAGCAATAAAGGAAATTAATACAAGTTAAGTAGATCTTCCTAATAAGGAGAGCCCGGTACCTGTTTGCAGAGGAGAGAGAACACAGCTGTGCTGCGGCAGGATATTTACTAACCACTGCATGTTACAAAGATCTCAGAACTCAAAACTACTCATGAATCACTGATGCTTTTTGCTGCTGGGTGTACTCTTAGAAAACAAGTCAGTCAGGGTGGACAGCAGTCCTATTGCCCAGAATGTGAAACCAGAATTTGAATTCAATTTCCTGCTGGCTATATATGCCTGTCGACTACAAAATCTGCAAGAGCCAACAGATAGGGATTTCTATCAACCATATAATTTAAGGTGGAATTATCTGAATTGGCAGATTGTTTTATTTGAAACAGTTTAGAAAAAAAAAAAGATATTAGACTTTTCACTGTCAAATCTGTTACATGTGTGACTAATAAAGACCAACAAGATGATCCAAGAATTTACAATTTAAATAGCTGAGACTAATCTTAAGAAGATTTATGAGAAAGCTGATTTGGAGTGCTATATTCTATAAATTAATAGTGTCAGATTTTTATGGGTAGTACACTTAGGAAATGACTACAAAATAAACCCAGAAGGTTTTTATACTCAAAGTTAAGCAGTAAAATTCAAACAAATGATTCTGTTATTTACTGGCAACCATATGTTCACATGCCACCACCTATATGTGTTTTTATTTTACTACATAATACTTGGCAACTACCTTCTTAATAAGGGGGCCCATAAGGTCAAGGCTGAAGAGTGATAACATGTTACCAGTGCTCTGCACTGAATAGGTAAATAGTTTTGATGATAAAGTGTACAATTTGTAGACAGACATGATTACCAAATTTTGTATCAAACATACCAGTTTTTATATCAAACATACTTTTCCTAGATAAGACACTGTTAAAAATTTGCATATCAGAAAACTAAGCAAGGAAAATACCTCAGTAAATTAGATTTTGTAGTTTATATACCAAATCCAGCTATGTAACACTTGAAAATGAGGTCTTAACCTTTTGAGTTACAGGTGCTTAGCATTTCAGAAAATAAAATCAGTTTAATTTTCCATTAAAAAATCGTAATGTGGAGCTTTCCATTATAAGTATATTTAATATTTTAAGGAGCAACTATACAAATGCAATTTGTACCTGAAACAGCCTGTCACCCACAGATACTGCTGAACTTGTTTTGAAGAAAGAGATTGTATAATCTCTTTAAAAGCCCAAGAAATTAGAACAATTCAACAGAATGGCAGTGTAAAAATAACATAAAAATCAACCAATGTACTTTGATTTTTCGAAAATATTAACTAAAAATAATAATTTTCTGTACAGAGTTTGCATTTTCTTACACTGAGGGAACTCTGAGGGGAACACTGAGTTTGGAGGGTGTGAGTTATGAGCTGCCTTTAAATTACTTGATAACATTACCCTATGTAATGATACATGATTTTGATGGTACTTGGAAATCTTTAAAGGAGCTTGTACATTTATAGATAAACAGGTGCTATGCAACATACTTTACAGAAAAGCCTCACTTTGTACCTGCTAAAAACAAATCTACAAATTAAAGAGGAATTTAACATGTAAGATGTTTTTATACATTTTGCAAGCATACCTAAAATATTTCATAGTATGTTCCCTTTTCAACAGATTTTAGCATTTGAATGATGTTCTGTCTTAGTGCATTTAACTCAAAGTCAGTAACTGTGGTTTCAGCCTGGGTGTAAGATAGACACATTTTGAGAGTCAATTAAAGGCATTGAAGAGAAACAATACCTTAACTACACATCTGAGCATAATTACTGAGTTTCACTTAGTTTTGAAAGCTCAGTTTAGAAGTGCAAGTTTACACCAGCAGGTGTGAGTTGAGAACCATGGGCAACCTTTATCCTTTTACCAAAGAAATATATTTAGCAATGATCATGAAGATGTGGCATCGTGGCCCTTCAGGTGTTTGCAGAGGCACTCTGACTTGAGGAGCCAGCAGGGTCCCCGCATCTGCCCTGGGAGCACAGCTCCTGCTGACTGCACGAGACCCAGCCCAGGCACACCCACCCACGCTGAGTGCACATCTCTTAACTGCACTGCAACAAGACTTTGCTTGAAGACTAGAAAATTCCACTCCCTCCCAGTGAATAGTGACTCCTTCAGCTTTTAGTTCCGAAGGTCTTCAACAAATAAACAAAAGAAAGATAACTTTTATTAGGGAAATACTTTATTTCAAAACCTAAAGATTTCATAAGATGAATACTTCCACAAGTATTAAAAATACAGAAATCATTCCTCTGTATTTGTAAGTATGAAACTTGCATTTTCTTAGAAATTACCTTCACAGCTTATTTTTTTCTTGAATCCAAGCTAGGCGTGTTTCCTTACAACCATATGGAAGTTCTTGAGTTAGCTCACATCTGAAAAATGTAGTTTTCCATAGGACATATTGTATACTGAGAGATTGAATCTAAAATAAATAAAAAACCACCAGGATTACTTAAAATAAAATGCAAAAGAGACAGATGATAAAGCAACAGTGTACTTAAGAGCAGTTTCTGGTATAAAGCAGTTTGGTGGAGCTGAGAACCCAGAGAGAGAAAATAAATGCGAACAGTCAAATGATAATAGTGCGAGCACTTACATTTACTTACGTCTTTAAAAGCTGCTGCATTATTGACCTATGTGCTTTTTGTTCCGGTCAACCTTGAGTGAATTAATTGGCAGCTGGTATTAATAGTAGAGAGCAGATAGCCACAAACCAACTGGATTGCAACAGTGAAGTGTGAAAGACTAGAAACACCTTCAGATTTGATTTATTTGATTAAGACAGCAATTTATAGGTGACACTGTTCATACTATTATGCACACAGTTGTTGAGAAAGGGACAGAGCTTCAAAGCTCGGTATCATTCCTTTAAAGCATCATATCGGAATAGTTTTTTCAGAGATTTGATGATTCATCAAAATGAATTAAAGCCCATTAACTCTAAGCAGGACATAGTGATTAGAAATCAGACTGCAAAAATGAACTGAGAAATCTGTAAATGGCACAAAAAAATCAGAATCTTTTTTTGTTAGCTGCTGGATATGCAATTATTTCAGTCCACTGATGGGCTGAAGGTGGCCTGTCCAGCTGCAGGGAGCTCATGAGATCCTTGACCTGGGATAAGGCAGACCTCCATGAGACCAGTAGAAGAGTGGGACACGTGAATCACACACTGCTTTAGATCATTACATTTGTCCATCTGGCACACTACTATTGGAAACTTTTGTGTTTGATTTACTCTTATTTTTAGTCCTGCAAAAACCTCTGGTTTCATCATCTGCTCACTTATTTTTTTTTTTTTTCACACTTGCTCTCTAAGTATTCTTGAAAGCTGGAGAAAGGTACAATAAACAATGCCACCTCCTTATGCCTCTCTTGTCAATCTTCACAATTTTATCTTATATTTTAAGTAAGTATGACATAAAATGTGCATTCAGATGAGTATTTTTCCCTTGTGGCTCACTTTTCCTTTCTTTTTTAATGGTATTTTCATTCAGGTTTTAAGTCATTATGATCTGACAGCATTAAGAGGTCAAGAGATTAGGACTTGCTTGGCTACTCTCATATAACATCAGCTCCTGTAGTACAATTATTGCTACCGTCCCTTTTTGGAAAATACCCTTGCTGAAAATACAGTCTGTCAGAATGTGTTGCAAATGAGTTGGAAAAATGATAGACTAAGAACTCAGAAACATAACAGCAGGTGTTAAAAAGAAACTTTTTGCAAGTGAAATGGAGACTGCAAAAAATGTCTTTCAGATGTACAATACAGCATTCAGTAAAATTTATCAGAGGGTGCCAGTCACCATATTTCAGTATTACTATGCCAATTTATACTAATTAAAACTACATCTAAAGTTGAAATACATGCTGTTTTAGAAAGGAATTCTCATATAGGCATTTTCCCATAATTTATTTTGCTCTAAATGAAACCATCATACAAAGATAAATTTGAAAATATTTGGATTATATTTGTTTGAGGAAAAATTAAAATGGTGAGTACCAGAACCACCATAAAACCCTCTTAGCTGTAAGAGAAACATCTTACTATAGAGACAACTTTCCTGAAAGT
>VZUA01017038.1:0-13174 GCA_013401035.1 Horornis vulcanius
CTTACAAAGAAAATACCAGAACTTGTGCCATGTAATTGGAAGCTTTATAATAGGAGTCTATTAGCAGAACGCTAAATTTGGGGTATTTCAGAGAAGTATATCGTTATGTGTGTCGCTTGATTTGTGGCACATGTACAGTTGCAGTTCAAGTTTCCCTGGAATTGGAAGAGACATCTACACAAAATGACATGATAAATTTTAGAGTGATCACTAATATGCAGAAGGAATTGGTTTAAAAACAGCAAGCCATCTATTCAAGGCTTGACATGTGTCCAGTTTTCTAAAACTGAAGTGAAAGGTGAGGCTGGTTATTCATAACACAACCCAGTCTTATTTATTTGCATGCACGCATTTGAAAATCCAAGTTTACATTTTTAAAGCTAAATAAAGTTGTCTTGTGACACTCATATTGTATCTATTACATATTTCACTTCAAAACCTCATCTCTCCTAAAGCCTCTTCAGTGTGCTTGAAGTAGCACAGCAAAAGGAAAGGAATTTTCAGTTTAACTAGAGCACTGACATTCTGTTACACAATTCGATCTTGTCTATTTACCAGCTCTTAAAAAACAGAAGACACTAAACAAAACAAAACAAAAAAATAATGCTGAATGCATCCAGCCAGCAGTGCCATAGGTGTCTGAATGCATCTGTAGCTTCCCTCTCACTCATCAGTGTAATTGTTGTCATCTTATTCCATTTTTTGATTAGGCTGGTCCGCCAAGCTCCCAGCTTTTCCTGGCCAAACGTTCTTCTGCTGGTTGTCATGGTGACTGCATTGTTAGCGGGGAGAAAGGCTCTGTTGTCTGCCATTGTTCTGTTGTGCTTTAGGTAATGCACGAGGCATCACAAGTGAAGTGGATGGACCTTTTTTGCTCGGCATCATTGCCGAGTATTGAAAATCTCACATAAAAAAGGAGCAAATAGGTCCTGACCAAAGAAATAACCAACTTCTTTTTTTTTTTTCTTTTTTTCTTTTTTTTTTAAAGAAAGCACGCATTATTATAAAGAGGTAAAACAGCACTGGCGGTTAACTGAATAATCGAAGAAAATGCCATAGAAATCATATTTATTAGAAGAACAATTGCCATGATTTGGATGTTACTATACAAGCGTAACCATTTGGCAATTTGGCTTGAATATAGTTTTTAAATATTCATTTCTCCAGCTTGCAATGTCATTTAACCTCAGATTCCATTTTGCTTAAAACACTACGTTCTAGGAGTTGAATACAATAATTTGTTTTTTTAAACTAATCCATGAATAGCTACTTTTTAAGTAAGCCACCACAGTTTATTACATTTTATACCATTATCAGAGTATGTAATCATTGATTTTCTTTTTTTCCCCAGAAAATGAGGTTTTACTTCAATTTTAATTAAACTTTCTGAAAAAAAAATTAAAATAACAGACACTACACACAGATTTGACTTCAACACTCAAAAAATTTCTTTAAGAGACAGAAAAATTGCACAAAAAGTATGGAGAAAGTACTTCAAAGAGCCTTATTTAAATGGATTGCCAGACAAGATCTTGCCTTTATACTGTAATTAATTAACACCTTTTCAACAGCAATTACACATTTAATGTCAAAAAATCGAATGCAAATCACAACTGTCTCAAAATAATCAATAGTATATGGTTTGGGAGTCCGATTTCCAGTCTCTGTTCAAATTCATCTGCTGATTCCATTAAGGGAAATCAGCAGGCTACCAATATCTCTCTCCCATCATTCCAGGAGAAGAAACACCTTCCAGCAGAACCCGTCACTGGATGTCACCAAAGTTCCATGAATTTGCAGAAAAAACAGCACTATTTTATCAGAAACCTTCAAGAATCTTAAAGAAGGTAAGTGAAAATAAGTGTGACAGCCAACCCAGCTTATCTGCAAAGCTGGCAAGGCCAGAACCTGCGCTCAAGCAGCTGTGAATGTGCTCACTGTCTCTAGTGGAGCCACCGAGGTTCACACGCTGTGGTTTTGAGCTGCCCAATATCTCACACACCTGGAGCAACAAGAGGTTTACAGCTGCACAGGCAGCTTAAAAAGTGCCCATAATGGCTTAATTTGGGTTGTAACACATATTGACATACATTTTTCCCTTTCAAGTCGGTAAAGTGAGAATGACATTTTTCCTTTTCTTCCTTATTTAGTGAGGTTTTTTTCCTGACAGTTTTTTGAGACCAGAAGACTGGATCTATTCCATACCCCATGTGTTTCCTGTACGGGGGACTGCTGGTGGAATGCACAGCACCTGAAAGAAGATTTTGCCTCTCAGGTGCTCAGCTCATCCACGTGTCAGATTGGGAATCTAAAAAGAAGTGGTGGGGATGCAGATTTCCTTGCAGGGGAATCAATACAAACATATAATCTAAGGAGTAGCTCTTTGACTAATACCAAAATAATTGAGGCAAAGGTGAAAAAAATATTGCCATGAATATGAAACTTTTTAATAACTAATATGTGTCCCAGGAAAACGGTGTGTCCTTTAGGAAAAAAAGGTTGTCATATCACAAAGCTTGTCTGCTTTCAAACCTCAAGAGTGCAGATTCCAGAATAATAAAATTACTTGGGCTTCTATGCCACAATGACTTCCCATGAGGACTACTTCCCCAAACCCCCTGTCATTTCTAGTTTTCTAAGAAATTACTTTTTAAAGCTAGAGAATTTGGCAGCCTTCATACAAGCTGCCAAGGAACGTCGAAGTGCAGTGACTCTGAGTTTGCTGTGGACTCCAGCTGGCCCCAGCACTTGCTGGACACAGCAGCAATCCTGCTGTCCTCACTTCTCTGCTCTGGGGTGCTCTGGACATGTGCCCAGGACTGTGCATACAAACACCTCTGAGACTGGGTAGTAAATCAGGATTTATCATGCTTGCATACATGCACACAGATTATTTACTTGCACAGCAGAAGCAGGTCTGCACACAGCCTCGCATCAGCTAATGCCAGTTTCATCTATGGCAGAGGTACAATTCCTGCTAAATTCCTAATTCTCTTTTAATTCTGTGAAATTACTATATAGCCCAGTTCATTTTACCCTTATTAAATACAGGAGAGCTTTTCCATAAGGGATAGCTTCAGAAACACTAATATAGGACAATTGCTGTTTTTTGGAGAGCTCTATTGCAAGTGTATTGCCTTCTCAGCTGGAAAGGATGATTACTGCTGTCTGAAAAAGGTACTTACAGCTTAGTACACAGTAAACATGTATTCTGTTTTTCTTTTGCTCTGTTAAACAATATAATACATAGCAAAAATCTACAGAAAAAGCAATCAAAACAGACACACTTTAAGAAGAATCCCAAAGCTTCTTAATTTGTACTTCATTCTTTCCGTCAGCGTTTCCACCCGCATTCATCACTGAATATTCATTCCTGCTTCTGTCTTTGGGTTGAGTGTGGCAGCAGCCCAGCAGAGTCACACAGGTATTTCCGTGAAACGGGTGACAAGCCACCCCTCCCACATTACTGCTGCATCGCAGGAGGGTCCCCAGCCCCTCTCTGGTTTGGGAGAGCTGAGCTCCCCATCAACCCCCTTTCCCCTGCCTGATGCGCTGAGAGCTCCCCCTCCTGTTACAGCCAGTCTTAACTGCAGTCAACAGATTAATATTATTACCTCATTTTAATTAATTCCTCTCTTCAATTCAAAAAAGCACATCTGGTGCTTTTCAGAGCCAGACAAAGCTTCTTTCCTCCCATCCTCTCCTGAACATCAATTAATAACTTGGCAACAAAAAGAAAAGAAGGGTTTGTTCTCTGTACCTAACAGTCACAAGTGACAGAGAGAAAGAAAAGGGACTTGCTACAGACAGAGGTCAAGGGAAATGACAGAACTGCCAAATCTTCTGTGTTTCTGCAACTCAGCAGAGCTTATTAGTGACACAGCTACTGTGGCTGTGCCGTTTCCAGACCAGGAATTGTCTCACATCTCTTCAACTTGAAGTGCACGAAAAATGATGTGTAACTCCTCTCACCCATTCAGGCAGGTGGTTAACCATTGGCTCCCGGGCAACTGCTCAAGCCCAAAAGGTGATTTCAGACCTTACTGAAAACATTTCAACTCTCAAATCCACAGTTCAATTTATAATAGAAGAATTTCTCAAATCTCTAAAATCTCCAAATACAAGTAGTAGACACACGGCATCCTGAGCCCTTAGTCCAACACAGCTCTGTGCCCTGTAAACACAATACAGTGACCAGTGGCACAGAAGACAGTGAGGACGAAAATCAGCTCCCAGTTCTCCAGAGCAGGTGGAGCTCTCTTTGACTGGGATCATGAAAATAAGAGATGTTACTACTTTAAAAAAAAGAAAATAAAAATAAAAAAGGCAGAAGTTTGTCATAAAAAAGGGCAGAAGTCTGTTACAACAACATTTGTGCAACATTAAGAGATACAGGACTAAACTCTGACCCTAGGTATGTCCTCACAGGCCTATGGTCTCCCACAAGACCAGATCTGCAAGCAGGGAGACATCAAGCCCAGAGCTGAGCCCAGGATGTGCCCATCAGGCTGGCAGGATGGGTTCACCAGCACGGGCCATGCATTGTGTGGGCAACAACTGGTGCTCTGCAGGTAGAAGGTCTGGCGGCCATCAAAGCCTGCTCACCTCCAAGTCACCATTGGGTACATATTCAAACATGGCATGACATTTGCCATTGAATTTTGTGACTGTTTCCTGCTTCCCAGCCTGACCTCAAGAAAGATACTGATGCCAGAAAAAGCACATGAAACTTTCCAGGATGATAAACATCCATGATAAGTAAGGAGAAATGTCACTGAGTCAAAACCAAATGTGAGGTAGAAATTAAAGGAACGGTTTATTAGTTTTTCAAAAGGGAACTGATGTCATATTGTTCTGTTGTTGTCTACATGCAACTCCAAATCTCAGTTTTTCAGTTCTTATAGCAGAGACAGCCTTTGAAGTTACTGTCCAAACTGGCTCCTTTCTTTTAACACTGTTAGCATTATTGCTAACTCATTAATTGAGGTTTGTGGCTTGTTTGGGAGCGTGGCTTTCCCTTGGAATTTCATTTTGTTGATGCCTTTATCCCAGCTTTGTAGCAGCTACTTTATTCCTTTCTTCCTCCTTTTTATCTCCCTTTTTTTTACCCCCTCAAAGACATCTAGTGTGGATTGCTCTCATATGATTTCAGTTCTTCTTGGAAACCCAATTTTTAATGCTGAAATATCTTGTGGTTTCTATTTAAGGTGCTAGTACATGAAGTTATATGTTTTAAAAATTAAAATAGGCATGAAAACGAGATAAAAACTGCATTTTTGCATTTATTTCAAACATAAACATGCATTTTGTATCAGATTAAATGTCTTCTCACAGGCTGGAATTTTATTAGATATGGGGTGAATTTCATTACAACTAAAAAAATCCAGAAAAAAGGGGAAAAAATTGCTAGCTGCTGATAAACACACATTTAAAAAGTGGAAATTTTAATTCAACTGTACTAAAACGTAAGATTCAGCATATTAGCAGTATGCCCACTCTTAAAACGTGCTTTAAAAATTCTGTTTTATTTTATTATAGAACTGACTGTCACACAAAACAATATAAGGGAAGGAGCTGTGTTAGCTAATCTGCTGTAATCCTTTCAAATCTCTGAAAGAACAACAAACGCTTGATAAGCAGGGTCAGGCTGGGGCAGGATTTTGATAGGAGACATCTAAGGAATGTCTAGGTGCTTCAGGAAGGGGATGTGGGTGATTTAGCAAGATGGCTAAATCAGCAAGCTTTCTCCCCCTCCACTTCAGTAAGGAGTAAAGGGAGCAGACCATGTGCTGCAGACAGAGCAGCCTTTCAGGGGAGACAGGTGTAACACAAGAAATCCCATTCGAGGTATTATTTTATCAGGCAGTGGTTTTAACAGACACCAGTTCAGGTAAGTACATTTTGCCTTGTTGACTGATGGATAAACTATTTCCCACATCCAGTCCTAAAATTTGCAGGGTGTTGTCAGGTGCTGTTAAGCCATGCCATAAACCATGCTGTTCACCCATTGTCTTGAGCCACTTCTCTCTCACACACTTTGTACATGTTAAAAATGTGTTTCTGCAAAGTGCTTATAAATTGCAGGAATGCCAGCTGCGCCCATTACAGCTATCACCCATAGCAGTGCTAGTGTTGGTTTTAACAGCTGATTATATGTATAATCACCAAAAACAGATGATATGAAATGCCAGTAAATATTTTTAATAACTCCCCACAAAGCTCTCATCTGAACCAGAAAAATAAATAAGGTAGAATTATTTTAGAAGTACATACCTTGCACTTCTGAAATATTATACTGGCTGTGCTGGCAAAAACAACCGCTCTCCAAGAAAATACTTGATTGAAAAGTCAGTATCTGTGACTTACTGAAAGAAATGCAGCAGTTTCAGTGAAAAGAGTAAAAACCTCTCAGACCTCATTTTATGCTTTTTTGTTTCCACTGAGCATATTTTAAGACTAATCAGCCTTATAAAAGGTACCACTGTTAATCTACTGTTTGTCTTCATCTTCACTGCAGCTGCTTAGTAGATAGAGAGCAAACAAAACCAGAATAAAGGTCATTCCATTTAAATCCTTCAGAGTGGAAGACAAGGACTAAATTATTACTGAGAATTACGTGAAGGAAAGCCCAGGATAAGATACATATTGTTTATTATTTGCCAGACCCATAGTGGTACTGCATTTACATATTTGTGAAGGGATTACATTAACATTTTATGAGATTAACTGGGATAGCATGGGGAGACTCTCTGATATAATGTGCACACAAATTAAAAGTACAAACTGTATGTGGTATATATGGATAGTGAGAAATAACCCAAATTTTCCAGCTACCAATCAGTTGTAAAGCATGAAATATAATTGCATTTTTTAACCTTAAAAATGTAAAGAACTTTATTATTTCTCATCATGCAGAAGAGGTCTGAATCACACAGGATCATTAAGGTAAAAACCTTAATGGATCATTTTGTTTTCTTTCACAAGACACCTTAAACTCATATTTTCACATTTTTAA
Source organism: Horornis vulcanius (assembly GCA_013401035.1). Taxonomy (NCBI): domain Eukaryota; kingdom Metazoa; phylum Chordata; class Aves; order Passeriformes; family Scotocercidae; genus Horornis; species Horornis vulcanius. The sequence continues at coordinate 7,016 of VZUA01017038.1, forward strand.
GGCAGAAGGAGCAATAGCAAAAAAGCTCGCTTTTATGCTAATAATAGGAAATCATTTCACAGTAGTCAAATATGACTAGAAAACCCACTAGAAGTGGGCTGAAGCTTTTTCTTTAAATTAGGAAATATTCCCTGGAAACTACTCTATAAATAATACATAGTAGGTTTAGTGTAATCTTTAGTATGAGAACATGCTTTCTTTAGAGCCAACAGTAACACCACTTCAAGAAGGAAATGCTGTGTGAAGAGAGGATCTTGCAGCTCTCTCCCACTTTAAAATCAAGTACATAGGCTCCAGAATATCACCAGCCCCCAGGAGCCTGATGGCTACAAGGTGTGAGTCAGCTCCACCACTCCGACCTCTCAAGTGGCGAGAGGAATGTCCCGGTTTGGTTCCCTGTGCTGCCTCGGGCTTCCCGCACTCAGCCTCTGCGAGGCTCACTCAACACCGAGGCTGGGCAGAAATCAAATATTAGCAGTAGGTATCCACAAAGGAATAAAAGAGGAGGGGAGCATTTCAGGAGCTTGAACAGGACCTCTGCCCACATACGATGCTGGGGGGGTGAGCTGCTCACAGTGTTGTGATCTGCCCTGAGGAACAGCCTCTGGTGAAAGGGGTAACCACAACACAAAGTTTGTATCCCTCTTTTTTTCAAGCAACAATTTTCACAGGAGGTAAGTTTCAAACACCAAATCACTGCAGATTTGCAGACAGCCTCAAAAAAATCCTCTTTCCCCCTCTCCCTTTCTCCCTCCCTCCTGTCTCCTCACTATACATGCAATTTTTTTTTGCTTATTCTATTTCACTCCCAAAACTCCTTCACCCTTTCAAGCTGAGTAGCGAGCGAAGGTCCTTTAACCACAGCCATGCATTGGCTGTGTCTGGGCTCTGCGAGAGGTGATAGTAGGCCAGTGAAGGGGGACCCAGACCAGGGACAGGACCCCCCAGGAGACCAAGCCATTAGGACTCACTGTGTTCACAGGTCACACAAGTGATTCCACTACCCACTTTGTGAGGGAGTTTTGCCTCAGTCCCTCAGATATCTTAGCAGCACACTGAGTCAATTGGACCATGCTCTTTTGGTCACATCCCTTCTAACAATTCACCTGCATATGTTTAATTTTATGTGGCTTTCCTGGGCTTCTATATCAGTAGATGAATCACAAAAGCAAATGAAAAGCTGGTGGGTCATAAATCTTTCAAGTGTCAATCACTAGCAACAGTGGAATTTCTAGGAATATCCACAAACAGAAGATTCAGAGTGAGGCAAGACTAAGAGTATTTTTTTTTCTCCCTTTTTTAAGGAGTACAAAATGAAAAACACTGCTTTATGTTCTACTCTTCTCTGTAGAGTATGCCTGTTTGCATTGGGAAACCTAACCTGTGTCTGCATTCCCCATACGAAACATTCTTCATTTATCCATTTAGGACATACATAGCTTTAGTGTCATACTGCTAAGGACTTCCACTAAGGAAATAATGGCTATATACCGTCAACTATTGGGTACAATAATACTGAAGATAATAGTCATTACTAGAACAACTGAAGAAACACATAAAAATTCTAAAACTATCAGAGGTGACATTGCAAATTATGTCGCTTGCATTTCTACATCTCTGAAATGTCTTGAAACACTTACACAAAAATGTCACTAACATAATTCACCACAGAAATGTTACATGGATGACAAGGATGACAGGGCTATATAAGAAAATTGCTAGAAATACTTAATATGAGGAAAACATTTTTCTTTATGTACATATACAAAAGGGGAAAAAAGGATTCTTAGTCACACACTGACGTGCTGAAAGCAGTCTGAATTTACCTTAGTGCAAAAAAATCCCCAAGCCCCCAAACACATATTGTTTTTTAGAATATTGGAAATCTAACTAGAGCTCAGGATTAAACACCCTCTGTATCTGGAAACACATGAACATACGTGTCTGTATTTTCTTGTATGCACATAAGGTCAGAAATCCTTTCCCCCTCATTCCCTGTTCTTTCTGTGAAATGCTGCTATTATTTTGTTTATTGTCATAATCATCTGTACTCATGACATTTATGTGTCATTTCAAGTACTAAAATAAGAAGACACAGAGGTCTGTGGAGAAAAACAAAAAGTCCTATGAAGTGCTTCTAGCCCTTTTCTAGTTGGAAAGCAATTATCAAGAACAAGTCACCAACAGATATATGCCATCTCATGCATCAACAAGCATTTCCATGATACCTGCCAGTGGTGCTGGCAACTGCCAAGTCCTACAAGCTTGAATTTTAATTCTTGGATGATGGTAGACTACGTCTATAGCATATAGCATTAACAGCAAACTTGGAAAATATATGCAACACTACACACGAGCTGTTTGTCCAGTTTGATGATGTTTTCAAAAAAATGCATTGTATGGCAACACATCATAAATGGCTTTATGTATTTGTAAACCGCTCTTTAATGTGTTATCAAAGCTGACCTAGTAGTTGGGATAAAAAAAGAAAGGAAGAAAAGGTTGGTATTCAGCTTACAATTATAATTAAGGAACTAAAAAGTTATTTATTTGCAAATGTTAGTCTCTTGAAAGGAAGTTTCATTGAGGTTGAATTAAATAATTTATCTAACAAAGAAGGCATTATATTTGTAACATGCAAATATTGACTGACTTAGCTAATGAGTGGCTGTGTATAAACAGACTCCTTTTTTTTTTATTTCAACTGGAGTCTAGAGCAGACAGCTTTGTATATTTTACAGTCTCTTGTACCTGAGCCAACAATTGATAGTGGAGGAGATCAAAGCCTTGATACAGAGATGCCAAGCAATTTGTGTATAAATGTGCTCCTTAAAAAATGATAAGAGCACAAAAGAAGTTTCAAGATACTTTTGGCATTGTTTAAATAGTAAATACCTAATTACTGATGAGTTGTGTTAAAGTTGTACACAATGTACCAACATGATAGAAGTTCAAAAAATGCTTTCTATTTTTCCCCAGATTTGTAAATAAGAAGCTATTTTACACTAAACCCAGACATGACTCTTTCTATTCTCAAAAAGAATATTTCTTTTGCCCCTCCAATTATCTCTTCAGAGTTTATGCAACAGGCTAGGATGTAATTTTTCTGCATAATTTAAATAAGGTATTTAAGGAGACAAAAAGGAACAAAAATTACTTTAGGGTCCATAAGATGCTCACTAATAATGCCTGCTCAATTAAAATAATTTTTAACACATTGGCACATAGAGTGAGAACATTCAGTTCAAGACCTGAGCTTCTTCATGGTTTCTGTTAAAGCTATGCTGCCTAATTTATGAGCAAGCTGAGCATGTTATGCTTCCATAAATCATTATGTAAAGAAAAGTAATTTAAAAGTATAAAAGCGGTAAGATATAGTTCACAACCAGCTTGCTGAGATTGTAGAACTATAGAGAGTACTACAATGCACTACAGTTGCACTACAATGCCTTCAATAATTTGAAAAACTCCATGTATTATGCTTTGATTCCTATATATTGTTTGAAGGGTTAAATTGTGGGCACAAGTATTTTCTACTTATATAACAAAGTACTTGGCTTCTTCACTTTTTATTATGCAATAGAAGATAACAAGTCAGAAGTACAAATGTAACACTTAACTATGGCTCTTAGAAATGAACATTATAACCCTATCTCTTGAGTTGTTTTCACACACTGTATCAACAAAATTGGTTAGAACAAAAGAGAAAGGTGAATAATATCTGAACAACAGACACTTATTTACTACTGTGCAGTACTAGGAGACATGCAGACTGGAGAGGAACTGAGAGAGAAAGGCACCTCTCCACGCAGATGTGTTTTAAAAAGAAAAATAACAAAACACTCAGTGTGTGAGTGCAGTGTGTGTACGTTTGTACACACGTGCATGTTTGTATATGTCTGCAGAGCAACAGGAAGGGAGTGCTGTAGTGACTGGAAATACACCCACTCCAGCTTTAAACCAGCCAGCTCCAGCAACAAAATCACTGTGAGTATGCAGTCCAGGAACCCAAGTACATCCCAGCCACCGTGATCTGAGCAGCAACCTCTGCAGGAGTCTGTGTCAGAGCTCCTGCTGCCACTGCACCTCTGCCTCCAACACAGCCCGATCTTCTGCAGCAGCAGTTTCCCAAGCACAGACAGAAATCTACAACACTGCACCCACCACCTCTCACTTGTCTCACACCACTGCTTTCTCTGTGCTTTGGGGGAAATCTGAACATCGACTTCTCTCTCTAGCCATGGCTTATTTTACCTAGGTGCAAAACACAGGGCTAGAAATCTAATTTTACTATTTTTTACTACATTTGCTCTTATTAAAAAAGTTGCAGAAGGAAAATAAATACTGAGCGGGAATAAGTCCCTTAACTGCTATATCCATAAATAGCTGTGCTCATATTTAATGTACCAATCCCAGGCCAGCAAGAGATGAAAAATTAAATAAACATCTTCAGTCATAAAACTAACAGTAAGGCAGAACTGGGGTTTTGCTGCCAGTTAAATCTAGGTTTGACCTGTAAGGATGACCCTGGTAAGGCACTTTGAGATTTCCAGATGGAAATATAAAAGTCGGGCATGAGTCGAGCAGCAACGTTGCTGCTACAGGACTATTTTTCATCTCTCACCGAGGGAGGAGAAAGCCCTAACGTAACAGTGGGAATGGGATAGGGGTCCCACACAACAGTGCAGGTACCACAACTGGGATGTGGGATGCTTCTGACTGCCAGGAGGATGTCTCCCCACTGAGAGGACAGGGTTCACACAACAGCATGAGTTCAAAGCAGCATTCAACCTCTGTTGCCAACACAGCAAAAGCAAACCTGACACTGAATGCAGACCCAAGGCAGTGGTTTCGTTCTTCCTTGCCACTGCTGCAACGATTTACCTCTCCCCTAGCATCAGCTCCTATTCCCCATTCCTCTGCCTCGGCACAGCTCTGGGAATACGAGCGGAGTGAACGTGAACTGCTGTAGGAGCAATGCACAGGATTCAGGAGGGCAAACCCCACACACAAATACACCGAGGCTCTCCTGCTGCTTCAAGATGAGCATGTTTTCTTTAATGTGGTCTATCTCTTAGTTTCCTGTGAAGCCCTTAATTTCTTATGGAGAGATGTAATGTCCTTTGTTCCTCTTGAAGAGAAAAGGGCACTAAATAGGTTAAAAGTAATGACAGTAATAAAAAAATTAAAATAAAATAAATCTATTAACATCTCAAATTCAGGGTATATTCAGTTCTGGCCTCAACAGTGTCTGNGGTGTGTGATTGATGGGCAGCCCTGCCAATCAAATGCCGGGGTAGCCCCACCTGGTGTGTGATTGATGGACAGGCCAGCATCCGGGGGCGGGGCTCTGTCTCAGCAGAGAGCGAGGCCAGGCTGGCCCCACCCACCCACACGGGCACTGGCTCGGGACACTGACCGCATGCAGTGTCTGACGGGGCTTGAGCACCAAATTTGTAGTGTTCCTAGAAACCACTCAAACCACAGTCTTCCTGGAATTATTATCCCATTGTCAATATTTGATCACTTTATTTTACGCTTTTCCGTGAAGTATTGCTGCATAGAAGAAGTAATGATTTTCATTCACCATTGCCACGTCCTCTGAGGTCCCTGACATTAGGCACCTTTGCCATGTACATAATGAGTTGCAGGATCTTTCCTGGTTATTATGGTTGATGGCCGACGTTTGTTACGTGTAAAGTTCTTCCCTTTTCAGATTTTAAACCTCCTCATGGAGGGCTATAACCTCCGTAACTTAGTGAATGTCTTGGAAATACATCAAAATACCAGGCATTATGAAAGTTTCCCAGTTTATTTAGAAGTTGCCAATCCAGAGAAATAAAAGGCCTTCTTGCAGTGTATCATCCAAAGCTGGATTAATCACCAACTGTGAGTGAGAAATCTAATAATTTATCGTTTAAACACAAAATGTTTTCTGTGTTTAAACACAGAATGGCAAAACTATAACAAATTTTAAAAACCTAAACAAACTATACTTTTGAAAAAATTTTATCTGTATGTCTCACTGCATATAACTCCAAAATTATAATCATGTCAAAATATACACATTAAGAATCTTGTGCACATCATCACTATCAAAGAAAGTCTCCTATTCCTTTCAGCATAAGCGCAAGACTTAAAAGTAGCCTTTTATATATA
>VZUA01017043.1:7364-21417 GCA_013401035.1 Horornis vulcanius
TTGTCTCCAGACAGACTTTGGACTGGATTCAAATATGGAGAGACCTGCCACAGCGCTAAACATGGCAAAGGCTGACTTTGAGGGCAGGTTTATCTGGCAGTTGGCAATGCAGCAAAGATGTAAGACCTATGCCAGATCAGATAGTAGAGCAAAACCTCCAGCATGACAGTCCTAATCTGAAAGAAGGAAAGGAATTAGCTTGCACAGAGTTCTCTCTGCCATGGTACAGAAATGCTGCTGGTACACTTTGCTGTTGGTCCTACAACTGTGACCTACTCTGGGTGACTCATGGATGTTTGACTTCTTTTATTTATTTCATGAAAATCAGGCCAAGGTGGAGAGACATAGGGCCATATCCACACACAGAATTGATCTGTGGGTGGGATGCACCTCCCAGTACTGCTGCAAGAGAAACAGATGCTGTGTGTCTGAGCTGCACAGCACTGCTGATCTACCAGTAACCAGATCCTGGAATGGAATCTGGAGCATACACACAAGTTCTGCACACATATGCATGGGTGGGTACAATTAGATGCCAACTGATTTGGATCCTCAAAAATCAGCACATGAGAGCTACCAAGGGCTAGCCAGTAGAAAAATACCAAAGACCATGGTGATGAAGTGCTTAGCTTGTGCAATCGGGGGACTTTAGTTTTTGCTTTTGGTGCCTCAGCCCAGAATTCTCTGCAAAATAAATCTAAGTTACTTTAAAAGATAGCAGTACTGACTCTTGCTGCTACTTTGCTTTTCTGTACAATAATTAGAGCTCTCACCAAGCCCCATGGAAAACTTGTCACTACCACTTCCTTTGCCTGACAAGACTAAAACCCCCAAATACCAACCAAGTGCCCAAACCATCAAGTCTATGAAAGAAGGGTTACTCTCCTTCAGACTAAAGCAGTATTACTTTTCAGAAAAACAACAAAAATGTTTTTGAGGGTGAGGAAGAATCCCAGGTTCTGCTCCCTGCCAAAAACGAAGTTTTCTGTACTTCTTCCCATTGCCTTTAGTGGGTCAGTGCTCAGCTACATTGCCTGGAGATCTGAGCCATTCTGGCTTGTACTAGGATTGAAAAACACTTTTGCTGATCTCAAAGCAGAAGTGCGTGCTGCAGTCATAGTACTTCTGTGGCAAGCCTTTACTGTCAAGAGTACCTGTAGGCTGTCAGCCCAGATTTCACCAAACAATGGGAATGCTTTTAGCAGCAATGATGCAACTGAGGGCTTAACAAAGTATGAAATGACTTTATGTAATCATTGGAACTAAACAGGGAAAGAAGAGAAAATTGAGTGTAATGCATGCTGTTTACATTAGCAGAAGCCAACACTTGCTGACCATTCTGAGACAGAAATAAAATGAGTTTCTATTAAAATGCCCCTATTTTCATGGCCTGACACTTTCTGCCTTGGATGCATAGTGTTTTTTACTATAATGTGAATTTCATATGCTGAGCCTTAGTGTTCAGGCAAAGGTTTTCTGGCACTGATTTCTCTGACTAAGCTCAACTTTTACATCAAGAATTTAGAGCAGGCAATTCAATATCTCCCCCTATAATGTTTTTTTCCATTGAACAAGGTAGACAGGTGTCTAAATTAAAGGGACAGAAAAGATTGCCTGGTAATCTAATCTTATTCCTGCAAGAACAGGCCAAAGAATTTTACTGCTGTACCAAGCCAGTAACTTCTGGATTAATTAGGTCAAAACGTTCTGCTCAGATCGTTCATCTCACATCTATTTGGTTTCTCTGTTTTGGCGAAGGCCTTGATGGAAAAGCAGGTGTCAAACAGATCATCCTGAATACCTTTAAGAAATGTACATACTGCTTTTCACTTTTTCTCTTTCTCCAAAATGATCCTTGCTCTTTCTAAAGAGACATACAGACTGGCAACACAACCATGAAAGGTGATGATGATTACAGGACTGTCCCATCTGCTTTTGGACTTTCTGACACAGAGTAGAAGTAAAGACTGTAGTATGTCTGACAAAGCTATGATTCAAACTTTTTATTTTCAAGTGCTACAGAATAAAGGGTTGCTAATCCATACAGTTAAATATGCAGCATGTTCAACAGTCACAGTGCTATCCTTGTATTTATTAGTTTGCAATCTGGACAGAGCTGTACAGCCAGGACCCAGAGTAAGAAGTAAGACTTTTACATCGGAATACAAGACAGAGAGATGTTTGGTTTTATGTTTGGAGGTGTGAGAAGAAGCTTAGATTCAGGGGTCCTGGTGTGTGGTTCTGACCATTTAAAGATTTTGATGTTTCAGTCAAGTCTAAACTTTGGTTGTTTTTGACTGGAAAGACTTTGGATACACAATAACATATCCTCAAAGCAGATACTGAGGCTTTTCAGCCACTGTCATGTGAAAAGCTGCCTGATTTTGGACGTACAGTCCAGGTATTTATTTCCCATAAGGCTGCAAAATGTCTTGGCAGAAATACTGTCCAGGTATTGGACTAACAGATTCTTCCAATTCTCTTGCCTGTCTCAAAGGTCTTCTATCACAGAGAATGAGTGGTACAGACCTCATCCTGAACAGTAAGAAGCAGCACCAGTGAATTTTATCACATGAATGCACATGGACAGTCTTAGTCCTCATTCTCCTGTATCAAAATTTAAAGCTTCTTGGGGCATATGGCACTGACAGACTCCAAAGTTCACACTACAATACACTCAAATGACATTTACTTTTACTGCTTCTGCATTGGCTGTGGAAACCAAACTTCAAAACTCAATTATCAATTGTTATTGAAGAAGCATGTTTGTGCACTGCTCACTTCCATGGCTTTGAAGAGAACAAGGCTTGTGCTAGTAGCCTGCAATTAGAAACTGTCACCTAAGTTTCACAGAGAATTTTGATAAAGCCAGAGTCTGACATCACTTTAAATCCCAACCCCACTATAGTCAAGGAAAATCCCCCATTAACTTCATGAGCATCTGGATTTCTTTACACTGTTGAACTGGGTTTGCATGGCAAGCTCCTGGCAGGAGGAGGGCTGCAGGGGTGGCTTCTGTGAGAAGCTGCCAAAAATCTTTCCCATGTCTGATAAAGCCAGTGCCAGCCAGCTCCAGGACAGACCCTCCACTGGCCAAGGCAGAGCCCATCAGTGATGCTGGTAGTGCCTCTGGGATGATAGAGTAAAGAAGAGGAAAAAGTTACTACTGCGCAGGAGCAAACTGCAGCCAGAGAAGACAGGAGCAAGAATATGTGAAAGAAACAACTCTGCAGGCTCCAAGGTCAGTGCAGGAGAGGGAGGAAGTGCACCATGAACTGCAGCATTCCCCTGCAGCGTATGGTGCAGCCTATGGTAAGGCAGTTGTGCCCCTACAGGCCACGGAGGTTAATGGTGTAGCAGAGGTGTGGAGGATCCCACACTGGAACAGGTGGATGCTGTGGATGTCCTGACCCTGTGGGAAACCCACACTGGAGCAGATTTGCTAGCAGAACTTGTGCCCCCACAGCGAGCCATGCTGGAGCAGTCTGTTCCTGAAGGACTGTACCCAATGGGAGGGACTCATGCTGAAGCAGTTTGTGAAGAACAGCAGCCCATGGGAAGGACATAAGCTTGAGAATTTTGTGGAGAACCTTCTCCCTTGCTGGAGCAGGGCAAGATTGTGAGGAAGAAGGAGCAACTGAGACAACATGTGATGAACTGACCACAATGCCCAGTCCATGTCCCCCTGTAACACTGGGGAAGGGGAAAAGGTAAAGAATTCAACTGTAAAGTTAAACTTGGGAAAAAGAGAAGTGTGGTGGGAAGATGTTTTTAACATTTGGGTTTATTTCTCATTATCCTACTTTGATTTCCCTAAGTTGACTCTGTTTTGCTCATAACAGTAACTGGTGAGTGATAGCTCACTGTGCATATCTTGACCCACAAGGCTTACATTTTATTTTCTCTCCCCTGTCCAGCTGAGGAGAGGAGTAATAGAGCACGTGGCATCCAGCCAGGGTTAATCCACCACAACTGCAGACAAAAGTAAACGGTAGCTTTTTTTTTAACTAAAGCAATGCAGGGAGTTGCTGTAAAAGGAAAGATGAAAGAAGCTACAGGATAAAGAGAAAAACTCTCCCATGAACAGATTTGTCTTTGACTGATGGAATCAGAACATTTGTTGTTCACATGCCACTCCAACAGCAAAGGGTTGGTTTTTAGTTCTTACTGTCTAACACCTAAAATATAGGTTGTAGAAGTAACAGTTCATTTCCAGAGCTTAGGGCCTGTTTTTTCAATCTACTTATAAGAAAGGGGGAAAGAGAAAAAAGCAGAGCTGCTTCCAAGAAAAAAAAACCAAAACTACTGTATAACTCTGACAGGTTGATAGTCTGAAATGATTCAGAAGTCCAGGAGCCTTCCAGCAGTTAGAGATGCAAAGCTGAGATGCAAAACTTACTTAGCTCCTTGAGTACTTCTGGAGGAGTCAGTGTCCAGAAAAAGAGCTTGTGCTAATCTATGAATGCATAAATGCAAAATAACTTCAATTAATGCAAATCATGTTGTGACAGACAACCTAACAGCATGGAAGCTGCCTGACCAACATATGTTGATTTGTATAGAACGATTGCAGTTTCTGGCTTGTTTCTGAGTGAGTTAAAAAAGGCTGTCAACCTGTCTGTTTCAGCCAGAGGCACAGCACTGGCAGCTTGTGAAACATCACACCTGAAAAGCATTTATGTGACACATCTTTCTTCTCTCCCGACACAAGATGCAAAATCTGTAGAACCACTGGATTTTTTCTCGTGCTTGTTTTCTATTAAATAAACTGACTTAACTAATCATGAATTCCTGCCATCCTCGCTGATGAGGTATAAGAAGGAAACTGGGAAGTATCAAATGTGTAGTTCAGAACAATAAACCCAGCCAGCTCTTTTTTGCATTAACACTCAATCCCCCATATACAATACTGACCCAGTCTTGTAATCCTTCCGAAGCCAAAACTGCCAGTTAGCATCCAAGGAACATTTTGGGATGAAGAAAAGGGTGCAGCATTGCCAACCAATTGGTCCTGATCCTGCAGAGGGTTACACACAGATTTAAGCACTCTGTTCACAGGACTAGCCCCACTTGTAATGCCAACATCTACAGTGTAAACTGAGTGCTTGCTTAATTAACTGCAGGAGGAAGGCAAAATCTCTGTCCATTCAGTGTGTTGTCACATGGTGAAGAGTTCTGGCACAGGGAATTGGGCAGGAATGTATGGCCCAGGCTAGAGAAAGAGCAGAGTCCCTTCCTGCTCAATGAGAGCTCAGTCACACATCAGGTTAAACTGGTTGTCAAATCCTGAACTGCTATAAAGTAATTCTTCTTCAATGAAAAGAACTAATCATGCCTGCTCACTGACGAAACAACACTGAGACCAACATAAAGCAGAAGCAATAGATGGTGACAATTTCATTGAAAAAAAACCCACCAGGAGTAAAAATGTCATGTCCTGAGAAAGATAAAATGAGATGCTAATGAGATAAAATACAATGAAAATGAGCTCATTTTTAAAATAGGTATTTTCAAGAATGTGAAGTGGTATAAAATGACTTCTCTGCTTCTGTTCAGAGGCAAGAAGCAGGCTCCCAACTGCAATGCTGTATAATATCAGTAGAGATAAACAGAAAAATCCCTGCAAATTCTACAAAGGATCCCACCAAGAAAAAAAAAAAAGTATTAAAAAAAAGTTTAATTCTACCTTAAAAGAAATTGCAGGGTTTCCTTTCATGTTTTATTATACCCCTCTTTAGCAGTCAGCTGCCTCTAATATCCTCTTGCAACAGGGTACTACAGGACACTGAAACCCCTGGTAAGTAGGATCTGGATGCAGTCATCTCACCACATCGTCATCTCTATGGTAACCTAGGCCAGCCTTAAATACCATAATCCTGCTTTACCATAGTAAAGCCAGTTAATGACTTTCATTGAATGTCTCTGCCAAATAATGGTGCTCTAATAATTACTGACATTGAAAGTCTATCCATCTCTTTGGACTATTTGTTATATTGAGAAGTGATGCAAAAAGGGCATTTATAGAAGAAAGGAACCTACTACAGATTTCAGCCTTTTGATATTATCAGGGTGCAGTCCTGCAAACTCCAGCTTCTAACTGGCACCACTGCCAGAAGCAAGACCTGCAGAGCACAGAGGAGCTGGGGCAGGCACAGGACCAGTCCTAGGGTCTTGGCAGGTTCTCATCAGACAGTGCCATTAGCAGTGGACGACCAGAGCATCCCACTGGCATGCACTGGATGTCCTAATTAAAGAGTGAATAAATGTTGTGTGATGGGCCCTGGGAAGAGGAGAATGCAGAACAAGTAGGATGGGCCAAACAGTTAAATAAGGGAGGAAATACTGCTTTGTCAACAGTAGTGACAATTTAATTATTATTTTCCACAAACATTCCACTTAATTCCTTTTTGTGAGACAAATGGTTAAATCCCTGGAATACAGAGCTGTTTTGCTTCTCAGATCATACAGAAGGATTGTTCCATTTTATTGCAATTTTATTTTTTATTGTCCTACATTTTTCCTAGCTTTTTGCTCCAGTTTTCTATTGTTTGGCTTAATTGCTATGGAAAAGGTTTACAAAATATTATTATTTCTAGAGGTTTTTTTTTTCATGGGTGAAAAAATTTGGCTATAGGATTTAATTTTCTGTGCTACGTTTAAGTTTGGGTTCAGGAGTCAGCTTTTTGTTGCTTTAAAGCACCAGACAAAAAAGGGGGGAAAGAGACATAAAAACCTACCTACTGAAAATCAGTACAAGTTTTTTTGAAGCGTCTTCCACCCTGCAAAATCCTGCACGTGTATGTTCACCCAGGCTTGCGCGTGCTTTTAGTAGGATGGGGTAGCACGCCATGAAGAATTTATAGCGGGAAGCAATCTCCTGCTGTTACACATCCCTAAACGTTAGTGTAAAGAGTCACTTAGATTTTTTAATAGGTCAGCAGCATAAAAGAAATACGCAGGCATCAGGGTTGGCTCCTCTGCGACATATGGAGAAAGGATATGGGGACATGCCCGGCCTTCCCGCTGCGCAGGGGAGGTGGATTAAGGGGGGCAGAGGAAAGAGAAAAGAGCACGATAAAACCTGACAGTGCTCCAGCAACCCCTCTCACACACGCGGCTACCGTGGCTCCACGTCGCGGTCCTTACCGCAGATACTGGCACCAGCCCTCCCCAGAGGCTCCGCGACCCCGGCCCCTCTCCCGTCCCGCTGCCTCCCCGCTCACCTTTCGGCGGCGGCCGACGAGCCCCGCGCAGCTCCGGGGCAGCTCCCGCAGCGCAGCGGCCCCGGCGCCTCGCCCAGCAGCGGGAGCGGGCGGGGGAGGCCGGGTAGGCGGGTGGGAGCGGCTCTGCGATGCCAGGCGAGGCAAATGGCTGAAGAGCAGGGGCTGGGCTGGCGGAGGGGCCGGGCGGGCGCGGGGCCTGGCTCAGCCCCTTTGTTCGCCTGGCAGGCGGAGGGAGGAGCGGGCACGGACCTGTTGCTGCTGGCGGCGGCTCCCGGCGAGGGGCATCGCCGAGCCGGGAACGCCNGAGGCGGGGCTGGCGGCGGAGCGGCCCCACCTGCCCGCGCTGAGGAGAAACTCCCCCCGTGTGGCGCCGGGCGGGGTGCGCCGGGTCCTCCCTCACCTCCAGGCGGGGCCGGGGAGCCGTGCCGGGGGTAAGCGGTGCGGCGGCGCCGCTGCCTTGCGTGAGGCAGGGCCGGGGGCTTTGCCGCAGGAGCCGCAGCGCCCCGGCTGGAGCCCCGAGAACCCGCGGCCCCCGGCACCGCCCGCTCGCTGCGGGAGGCTGGCGGGGAGGCTGCCCGGAGAGAGCCTCTGGGGTATTCAGGTGGCTGTCGGCGGAGGAACAACGCCGTGGAGGCCAGGTGCAGTTGGCACCAGTCTCATTTTTTCCTGCGTTTCGAAGCTGAGACTCTCATCGGGATTCCCAGAACTGGACCCTCTTTTCAGTTTCTTAAAAAACTCTTCACGTTACGTTACTTGTACTCTGGGTCTGCTCCCGACACAGGCAGAGGTACTAACCCAGCTCAAGTCCCGCCGCAGGCTGCAGTTCGATTTCTGCTAAGACAGCAGATGGGCTGTCCTATCCCGGTCTTTCTGACCCGTTCCCTGTGCTGGGAAATGTCATATTGTCTTTGTCATGTTTCCCTGTGATACTGATGCCTCAAAACACTGTTCATCTGCGTGTTTTCTCTCTTTTCCTCTCCACTGACTCCAGGCTCCTGTCAGACTGGTTCCCCTGTAGTGCCCAGTGAGTGGCTCCTGGCTTTGGGAGAGACACTCCTGAGCAGACTTGAAAAGTTACTACCGTCTCCTGTCTCAAATTAACCTGACAATTAATTGCTTCTGTGCTGGCAGTGTGGCAATTGCAACTGTATGTTCTTCCAGCATCATGGTTGTGATGGCTAAGCGTGGTTGGATGTCTTCTGCACTGCTTCTACTTTTTGACATCAGTTGTGCTAAAAACTCTAACGTGTTGACGTAGTACTTAATAAACGAAAGTGCTTGCGTCCAGTGCTGGGTAACTGTAACTACTTGAAACCCTTGGCTCCACTCGTTGTGCGCTGCCTTCATAGCAGCCCTTAACCAGAAGGCTGGTGTTCAAGCAGAGGTCACATCTCGAGTGAGAGAGGCAATGCCCTTCGGGTTGCTATAAAATAGATAAGCAACAATCATAAAGTGTCACCAAGGTCTTGGAACAGACAGTAACACAACACGTGGCCATAGCATAACTGAATTTGTCACTGTCCCCTGATGTGGGTCCATTACAAGGTTAGAATGTAAGTTTTGTATGTGGCTTTATTCTTGGCTAGCTGGAAGAAATGTCCCTGTGATACAGCAGATTTATTAAAACCTGCCAGAAATAACTCCTCTCTCTGACATCAGGAATTAATATTCTTGCTGTTTCATGTTACTTTAAATACTATATAATTCAAGATGACACTAAAATTAGATGACTGATACAGCTATCGGAAATTATTTCCACTTTTAAAATCTCTGTTCTATTTCTCTCTGGAGTATTGTCTCTCCTTAAGGTGCCTGACTTCTATTCATACTAATGAGAGTTATGTGACCGTGGCAGCAGCATAATATCTGAGATCATATGAGGTCATTCTGACTCATGCCTTCTGAATACATGACAATTTTAACCACTGCTGGGTTTTCTTAGCTTCTCTCCAGGTTTACTTACCACATCACATTCCAGTATGAGTACACACAGAGGTGTCTGAGTTGTAGTTTGTGGAGACAATTTGAAAACCAGTGGTGGGTAGAAAGTAGCATATTGTGTTTTTATGGGCCATACTTGCCCCTGTTCCTAGAGCCAGCAGAAGGCCTATACAAAATCCAATTCCCGTGGAGATCCTAGCCTGAGTAGTCAGGTAGCACTTGGCTGTTGCAGACTTCATCTTCTGCCCTCACTGAACGTTGCCAGAAGCTGATCAGGTAAAATTACCTCAATTCTGCTTTATGCAAGTTTAGCTTTGGTAAGCACTTCCCAAACTTTGTAACTCAGTCTACTTTCTTCCCACCAAGTTTCTTTATGGTTCCCCATGCCCCTTTGTCATTAAACCCATTAGTGAAAACCAATATAAATGAGTTCCTGAACTCTTAGCATAACTTTTGCAAAATACTGCTGCTCTATGGATCATAGGCCAGGACACTTGTCACGGAGAGTAAGGCTGCTCATCAATTAGCCTCACAGTTTCTCACAGAAGTGGAGATGATGAAAAAACTGGGACACTCATTGTACAAATCATCTGGTTTAGTCACTTGATTTCCCTACTTATCCTGGGTTCCTGAGACTCCATTTATAATTAATGTACAGGAATAACTATGTCTGAAGGGCAATTTTTCTCACCTGTCTTTGACATCTTATCTTCGGATGAGGTGAATCGCTCTTTGGTATTTCTTATTTTTCTCCATTAGCTGTAAAGTCAGATTGGTACAGCTGTAGCCAATTTTTAAATGCCTGAATTACATGTGATGAATCACTGTCCCAGTGTAGAAAAGACCATTCCTAAAGAAATCAGGTATCACACAGTTTACATTATCTGTAGTTTGGTGCCTGGCATGCCTTTCTGTAGCAAAATGGTGGGACAAATATTCAAGGGGACTGATAGATTATTGTAATGCTGCTACTGGCCATCAAGACTTGCTGAGATCCTGTGTTCTGCAAGGGGCAGCTAGCCTGGGGCAACAAGAGTAGAGTGCTGAGTAGAGGCAGGAAGGGAAGCATTTGCTGTGCTCTGTCCCAGAAACCTCAAGTGGCCCCTGCCCAGTCACATACAGCAGACTTCCTTCTGGACATGCAGGCCATGCTCTGTGTTTCTCATGTACCAGTAGTGGTGCTCAGCAATAAAAAGGAAACGGTTTGGAACAAAAGAATTTTATCAAGTTTCTCTGGTTAAAAAGAAAAAAAAAATCCAAATTAAGAAATAGTAGGGGGAAGGTTTTTTTCATTTCACACACCTTTCTGTTTAACTCACATCAGGCAAAACAAAGTATTCCTTCTGTAAGGCATAATACTCTGAGGTCTCCAGTGCAGAAATAGGCAAGTGCTGAATGCCTTTCTCATGATAGGGTCACCAAACAGCAATCTGATCCAGAGCACATCTGCTTAGAGCTTATCAGGGCGATGCTCTTCCAGGACAAGATAATATATTTATTTTCTTTCTCCCGCTGGCTGCCCCAGCCGCTGCATTGCTGCCATTCCCAGCTCAGAGGCTGTCTTGCAGGATTGGGCTATCGTGGTAGCTGGAGCAAATGCGCAGTTCCTCAGCCAAAATTAGCCGGTAGGTCACATCAAAAATTAATCATCCCAGTCCTCAGGTGACTGATTCTTGGCAGAATTTCTCATTTAAGGGGGTTAGGAATAATTTAACCAAATTATTTTTTCCACATCCTATGAAGCAAGAATCTTCAGGCCTTCTTAGATAATAGGCTCAGAGTGTAGCTCATAGCATGTGGAAGCTAGCTTCTATAAGCAAAGTGGAATCCTGCAGATACTGCACCCGTGGCAGCATGGGGCTGCATATGGTCCATGCTCAATTATTCACCCATCTACATAGGTGGGCCTTGCAGCCTTTGTTCACTGAGTCCATCACATTGTGGGCACATGTCCAGCACTCTAGACAGTGCTGGTATGTCTGCACAGACTTGCCACCAATGTCTTCACACATGCAAAACTGTTGGTAAGCTACTTTTAGTTTTCTGGCTTGATTATTTTGTTGGTTTTTTGTTTTTGGGTTTGGTTTTTTTTTGTGATTTAGATTGTAACAAAGATGTATTGAAAAAAAACGTTGCAGCATCAAAATTCTGGAACAGTAGTTGAAACTTGCTGGTATTCCTTCTGTGAATAGCTACTGGAGTATCAGATACATAGTGGTGGTAACTGATGTCTATGTTCCCTACAGTGTCCAGAGATCTGCTTTGTGGCTAGAATCCAACATGTAAAACCAAAACAGAATAGAGAAAAGAAAACCTGACTTCTTTTGCTCATCCTGTGTTTAACAGCTGAACACTCCTGTGTGAAATGCTTCTTGGTGTTGTAATACAACAGCCTCAAGGATTGGTTGGATGCTATTGCTGAACAGACAAAATAGTTATTTTATTTCTGCTGAGGAAAGATGCCTAAAATACATTTTTAATATTTGGAATACAAAACCTATACATGCTGTGTACATGTTACATGTGATATGTTGTATATATCTGATGCAGGGCTAAGCTGATCTGCCTGTAATATTTCTCACACATCCCTGTAGTATGCCTAGATAGTAGAATTGGAAGAAGAGTGCTGGTTGTACCATGAAGCTTGTAGCAGACAGAGCCTTATAGCTGTAAGGAAAAACAAATAATAAAGATTTCTTCATTGTTGGTTTGCATACTTCTGTATCAGAGACAAATCAATATTGGTTCTAATCTAACAAAAAGCAACCAGCATAAAAAAAAAAAGACCTTATCAACACAGACTTCTGCCACCCAAAAGAGTGTTCTGAGTAGGTGGAGCAGCTTTTAATGAGATTGAAAGCATCTGATAAGGTTAAAATATGGAGAATACACAGCATTTACTTAGTTGAGCAATTGAGAAAATGTGTACATCATCCCTTAATTTGCTAAAAATAAACCCCAAAAGAATTTGGAAAAAAAAAATAAAAATGAAAGCCTATCCTTGCTCTTTGTATTTATCCATTCATTTCTTCCCAGCCATAATCAGATTGTTCCCATTGCCTGTCTCATCTAAATGTGTCTAAGACTATGGCCTGTGAGCAAAACACCTCATTATCTCAGTAGATTTCTCCCCAAATGCCATATGGAATGTTATGGTGTAGGCTATAACCAGCTTTGCTCTCCTGAAAGGCAAGGAAAGGACTGGCACATGGATCCCACCTCACAGTGTGTGTCTGCACCCTCTGAAGTGGAGTTCAGCAGGGCAGATGCAGCTTAAGTTAACTGATGGTGTCAGTTGCTTGTGATTAGGATTAAAAGCATCACAGGCTGCACTGAGCAACATTGCAGAAGAGTGGTTGCTCTGACAAATTTTGGGGGTAATCTCATTAATGCACACAGTCTGAGCTACCCAACTCTACAGAAAAAGAAATCTCCTCAGGAAGGGAACACTAAAAAGCATTTAGTTAGTGCAGTCTGGCAGGCATGTTCCTCAACTTGAAATGCACACAGATAGAGCAGACCAGAAAAGCCCACAGGAAACAATTTAAACATTTTGATTTGGAAGGCGTGAGCAAATGCAGTTTTTGTACCCACATTAAAGGTGATCCTGATGCTCAAGTTGAAACACACAGAGTTTCCCTCCAATGTGGAATAAGAGAAGGGAAAAATGAAATTTCTGTAACTCTGCAGCTAAGTTTTTTTTAAATTTAAAACCATACTAGTCATCTGCATTTGGGCATTTAAGATACATAGGTTTTAGTGGAAATCAGGTAGTTCACTGCTTTGAGAAAACTCTGCTGGAGGCTCAGCTGAACCTTTTAATGTCAAAATACTCCTGAAATTGTATTTCCAGTAAATTCTTACAATGATTTCATCTCCCCCAGGGGGTGCCATTTTAATCCTAAAATCTGACTCATCTTGTAGGTTGGGACACACACTAATGATATCTGTGATTATCACTGGAGTATAACAATATATACAACAGTAGAACTTGCAGTTCTGCTGTCAAGGCCTGTTTTGCTGGAGGAGAAAAATCCCTTTGAACACCTTTGAAGGTCATGCTGTGAAAGACTAACTGCTTTATAGTGTGGTTTATGGAGCTTGGCCAAAGCACTTGAAGCGCTTTTGGTCATATATTGGCATTGTTGCATTTCAAATGGAGTCACATGGTAAATCTTCATTTGCTAGAAAATTTTCAGATCCTTTCATCTGAAGCTGTTTCAGTGTTGCTTTGCTGATTCTTTGTTTTAGGAAGAAAAAAGTGTTTCTGGCAGTTTGGTAGCTGGGCATGTATTTAAAGAAAATGCTATTAATCAAATAAGCACAATTACAAGGCAGCAGCAGCTAATTCTGGAAAATCTTGAGCTACATTTCTCAAATTGAATAGCAGATAGATCTGGCAGAGTGCATGCTGCATTTGTGAGGAAACAGGATGTAGATTTTACATCCAGCAATAAAGCCCCTAAATCTTAAAAGGCAGAAGAAGTAGACCAGAATTTTGAGCTCTGGCATGGTGCAAGCAGCTGATGAACCATCCCAGATTAACAGTGGCACTCTTCGTACCAGCTTGGTACCTGTATGGTACATGTCAAACCTATGCTAGTAGGTATTTCTGTCTCCTGACAGGTCACAAGTTCCAGACTGTTAGGCAACCATCCCACAGAAAGAAGGTTGTATGGATACATGCAAGGCTGAATCAGTATGAAGAAACTAGAGGCAGAAAGCCTATTCTGCAAATGGCACCACACAATTTACATCCACATAGTTAATCAGTCCCTAAAATATAGCAGGTAAGTGGCTTTGCCAATGCTGTCTGACAGGAGCAGCCCAGGCCAGGCTCAACTGTCACCTTGTTTTTCAGCCTTCTAATTTGGAGTCAGAGTTTCCCA